>QLIY01001457.1:0-37693 GCA_003260075.1 Phallusia mammillata | reverse complement strand
AACACAGAAAAACCTTGGGTGGCGTTGAAAAAAGCGTGGATGCACAAAACAAACACATTGTCGTCGTAGAAGTTTACAAAAAAGCCGAACACCCACGGTATGCCCAGCATAAAAACAAGAATCACCAACGCTTTTGTAGTAGCTCTTAAGTTAGTTGCACTACAGGTAAAGGAGTCACTTGTAATGCAAGAAGCGTTTTGATGTGGTTTAAGTGCGTTTGGGGGGGGGGAATGAGGTTATCATGGCATAATCAAGCAAATTAAACAAAACTAAAGAAGCAAGGTTCTTGCCGTTTCCATAAAAAAACGTTTGAGTTTTAAACCAGACTAAACGAGTCAGCTTTACCGTTTGCTGCTGCATGGTTTAGTGGGCAGATGTTATAAGGTAGCAATAAATTGTTGCCACAAATTTCAGGACAAAAACTGTATTAGCACGTGAATCGTCGTCTCCATTCTCGCAGTATAACCGCTCTGGTCTCAGGCTTGATAACGCAATACAAAACAAACACAGAAAAACCTTGGGTGGCGTTGAAAAAAGCGTGGATGCACAAAACAAACACATTGTCGTCGTAGAAGTTTACAAAAAATCCAAACACCCACGGAATGCCCAGCATAAAAAGAAGAATCACCAACGCTTTTACAGTAGCTCTTAAGTTAGTTGCACTACAGGTAAAAGAGTCACTTGTAATGCAAGAAGCGTTTTGATGTGGTTTAAGTGCGTTTGGGGGGGGGGGTCTGATCATCTGATGTAAACAAAATCTCATATTTGGGAATTACCCTTTATGAGTCAATAGAAATCATATTTGTTTTAATGAGGTTATCATGGCATAATGATGGAAATGTAAACAAATAGTTTAAACGTCCCAATCAAGCAAATCAAACAACACTAAAGAAGCAATGTTCCTGCCGTTTCCATCAAAAAACGTTTGAGTTTTAAACCAGACCAAACGAGTCAGCTTTACCGTTTGCTGCTCCATGGTTTAGTGGGCAGATGTTATAAGGTAGCAATAAATTGTTGCCACGGGGGGGGGGGCTGGCAAAATCCAACCGCATATTTTCAACACAAACATGGCTTTGTGCATATTCCGTTCGTTGTCACAGGAAAAGCACTTTGAAATCCGGGGGGGGGGGGGGGGGGGGGGGGGGGGGGGGGGGGGGGGGGGTACAGTGCGTGCAATTATAATGAAGTTGATTGTTAGCATAAATGACACAGGGACGATCGCAGCCAACACAACCACACCGTTGCTAGTTGAAATCCAGCATCGGTCGTATTTCGCATGTTTTCTTGTCAGCTTGCTCGCAAATGTCGTGTTCGATTTTGAATTGGAGTCAGAGTAGGCGATAGAGACATCCATGTACGAAGCACTGGGCCAGGTGCAGGCAATAGTCAAAGCGACGTAAAACGGGGGGGGGGCATAAGCATCCACGCTGCACTCGCGAGTAGAAAGTAGTGAATGAAAACGGTGAGAATTTCACAAGCAACATCCGGTTGTCGGCTGCTTGGGATTGAAATGTTGAGAGTGTGTAATAGGAGGAGAGATGCGGATAAACTGATCTGAACCGGAGTCCGATCTTGGCAGAAGACTTTCCGGGATATCCAGAGAGACAGGATTGTGATGAGCAGAAAGAAAATGGAAATTGATTCGCAAATCAGGGTAAGTGTCTAAACAAAGTGTTTTTAAACAATAATAAAAAACGAGTTGATTTTTTCCATAAAATACATGGCCAATTAAAACCTTGTCCAAATAGTATTGAAATACCACTTGCCTTTTTATGTTTAAACTTCTATAAATTCTCATAACAGTTGCGTATAGTGATCAGCTCTTGCCACATGGAAAATATTTTTATTGATAATCTTTTTTACCTGAACGCTTTGGGGCACTTCAAAAAACTCGATGGACAACAACACAGTGAACACGGTTGAGTGATCACACGAACACGTGACCACCGAACCACGTTTCACCGTTCGACAACCGACGTCGGATAACTGTCCGATGTTTTCGTCCACAAACATACACCGATGTTGAACTGATCGGATTGTAATTGCGTTTTCAAATCCACTTGTGTATTGACTGTGAGCAAAAGTTGGACAAACGTTTTAGCACATCATATGCAAGGCACGCTAAACCTGGGAAATTGTAATTCGGGCCAGGTTCAGGCGGTAGAGCTACTAACGTAAGAACTCTCAGTGACCAGGTTTGCCAACTCTAATAGCCCTAACCGTGAGCATTTTGCATTTGAAATATTTGCGTGCGCCACCTACCGGAAGTTAGCAAACCTGGCTACTGTGAGTTCTTACGTTAGTAGCTCCACCGGTTCGGGTTTTAGGTTTACTGACACAAGCTTGATTCGAACCTGGCTTCACACTTGAGCACACCTTGTTTTGGGATTTTACGTTTTACGTTTTAAGTTTAAACTACATCAAGTCGCCACGTAGAAACGCGCCATTAAATAGATATAATTAAAACATACCACTCAGTTTATCAAAACAGAGCTTGAGGTACATTTTGCATGACAAACGTGAAAAACGAACTTCTGAAATTATTTCCGTACATTGGGCAAAGTGCGTATCGAAAGATATGAAAGAAAGGGGACCCCACTGCGTCGTCTTTAGCAAATGTATGCTCGCCACCGAATACTTTCGTTATAGCTCACATTAGACAAGTTTGGTGAAAACTGATAGGTAACTTAAAAACACGAGCAATTATAAAAGATTGTGAAAAGGTCCACAGTTAGGAGTTTAGGATTGTGGCGCTGTTTACGTCACCTATCGGTATTGTCGAAATAATGTGAATTTCTATGTTGTAACTAGGACAGCTGCTACGAATAATTTAAGAACTACCGTCGATGTGCACTCAAATTTACTTTCACTGTGTTTCGTTCGAGAAACTTACTTTTGTGGTGGTAACGTGAGACGTTGCAATGCGAACTCGTTTGACGTGTCATAAGCAAACTGGACTGAAGCAGGAAAAAAACCTGAACTGTCACGTGATGACAACGTCACGCCTAAATACCTCATAATCGGAATGTGAATAATTGATTCTGTAAAACGAAATTATTCTGATTAGACAGCAGCTTTTAATTTTAGTTTAATTGTAGCTTATGTTTATAAACGTTCGTTGTAACTGAAAAATTAAGTTTCCATACGAAACAAACAAACATTTTTGAATAAATCTTTAAATTTATACGAGCCATGACACATCAAATGCCATATATTTTGCCAGAAACAATCTGTTCCAACAACTTCTTATTCGTAGAAACTACCTATAGTGCATCTCACGACAGCTCAAGTCTAGGTTTACTTTGACTTGTGGCAGGAATTCGACATGTAATTGTTGAAAATAAGACAAAAGAAGGACGTAAGTCAAAAACAAGGACATTTCTTTGAAATAAGGACAATACATTTTTGTAAGACCTTTCCCTACAAAATTAGAACAAATGTTAGTAATAAGGACGGTATGGCAACCCTGCGTAAAAGCCAGTTATAATTTTAACAAACTAAAAACAAAACAAAAAATCCAATCTTGCCTGTCGAAGTCACAAAATGCCCTTCACATTCCGAGCTAGTGACGTTCCCCAACATACAAACTGGTGGAAGATTGAACTCACACAAGACAGCAGCAAGGTCATCTGAGGTCATGTCTACGTCCTTCGGAGACCAGAAAATACCGCGTACGTCATAAGTAAGTGGACTGTCGGGCAGCAAGGCACTAATGTCTATAATGGGCAACATATTTTTTACGCCATACTTTGTTTTAACTTTTACTAAGTCATACTTTGAGGATGGAACGTTAAGTATCAAAAAATATTTAGTGTTAGGGGTGGCTGCTAATTTAGTTGCATGGCCAGTCGCTATTGTAGACTGTGGCCAGTGTGTTCCCAGTTCAAAATGTCCAGTGCATACATTTCGATATACTTTCACAAGACAACCACCACATTAGCAAACATATTACAGTCTTTTTCTGCATAGGTGACTGGTGGTATAACCCTGTATCCTCAAATTTTAACAAATTACATTGACTGGTTAAAACAAAGAAGAGTGTCGTACTAAACTTACCCGTTATATTTCCATCACTTGTATGAATAGGGATGGTAATTCCAACACATTGCTTGGCCCTATAAGCTGTTACTTCCTTCGCACCTCGAGTACAGTTTACAACATCCCATTCAATCCTGTTTATTTGAACAGCAAGGTTGCTCTGATTGTTTTCAGGTGAATAAATGTAGTCAAAATGAGGCTCAACTGCATCATCTGAATACACACTATAGGGCAAAATTCAAGCCTAAAAAATCTACGGCGTTAAATTTATCCTCATTACAGAAAGTCTGTGGGAATGTATGGTTTATCACAACCTTTAAGTCGAGTGCTTTTAAGTTAAAATTATCATAGGTTACTTGTTGGCTTTAATGTATGACTTCCTTACCTATACAAGACACTGCATTTTTTTCCCGGCCAGCTTGTTACAGGAATTGGTCTAAGAACAAAAAAGTTTTTTTTTTCAATTTGACTGAATTTGTAGAGTAAGTTTGCATAACATTTTGACATCGAACAAAAACAAGTCAAGAATTGGTAAAGCAAATATCAAATAAATAAAAAGTGATTTGAAACATTGCAACTACAATATTATGTAAGTTATATAGGACTGCACTATAATAAAGGTTTCAGATTAAAACAAATTAGGGACATTAAATATTTTACATCGTTTTTTTATGTCTTACTCATTTCCAGCTTCGATAGAATCGTCCATGCCAACGACAATACAATCTGCAACCATAAATACATGGAAACTTTATCGAACAATAAATGATTTCTATCAAATAAAAGTCTTAGAAAACCATTTCTTCTGTGTGCGGTCAAAAGTCAAAACCTTACCACAGCACACCAAAATTTTAGAACACGACAGCACACCAAGAAACTACGTAAAACTATGAAATGTTACAATGAGCGGACTAACTGATGAACCAATTAACGATACCTACCCAAACAGTTGTTGTTGATAAGAAAAAACATGAAAGTAAAAAATAATCGACGTTTAAAATCCATTTTGCTGAAGACGATATTTGAAACTACTACACGTTACGTTAGTGTATAGCCTCTCATTGCTACAACTTTCGACTGACAGTAAATGAAATGTGCGTCTGATTTGCCGGAAGTTTATGAATAGAAAGAAGGCTTAAGAGATTGAAACTCGTACCACTGAAAGACGTATTTGTCCATCTACCAATGTAGTGCTCAAGCAGCGCATTCGCTGTGTCGTGACATTTTGACCATGTCGCAAAAAATTAGTTTTTGCTAAAACTATTTTCTGGTGTTCAAGGTTAAAGCTTCATGTCAAAACGCATGTGAATGTGAATATGGGCGTCGGTGGAAAATTTGGCAAGAGGACAATTTTTACGCAAAACATGATGGTTGAATTACAATATCAAATAGATTAATTATGTTCATAGGCATTAATTACATACAATAGAATTGCGTTGCCCAAAACATGAAGTACTTAATGTAACTTAGATTTCAAACTTTTTTATTCAGGGATTTTGACAAAATATGTTAATTTTGAGGTAAACTGGAAGAAGGTGCCCCCACTTGGCCATACGTGCCGTCGCCCATTAGGGTGACAACGTTAGTGCTTAATCTTGTCTTTATTTGTGACAAATCGCAGTGAAATTCTTCACATTTATGCTGCAAATTATTTCTTTGTGAACGATTAAAAAGAGGGACCAGTGCTGTATTAACATTTGATTTGCGTTGCACTTATTTCAAAAAAGAAATCTGAATAACATCTGATGTAAAACTGCAGTGAAAAACGCTTTGTTTATTTATTAAATGGTGTTAAACTTTAAGAAAACGAAGTCCGTGTTTTGTTTTTGCCCACAGCCATCAGTTTGGCCAATGAAATTTCTTCTGGACATAAAAATAGAAACAAAACAAAAAGCATAAATATAAGTAACAAAAGCAAATACTGAGGCAATGACCAAAAAAGAATTCGAAAAGGTAAGAACATGAAAAGATAAAATTTAAAGTTAAGAGTTCAATTTCTTTGTTGTTAATTCTTGTCGAATCCATTGGCGAAAAGCAGTGGCATGACTTGGTTGAAAGTTGGGAGATAGCCGAAACAGGATGAGACGAGCGTACATGCAAACATACACCCCACAATCAAAGGCGTTTATCTGTTGTGGTAGATTCTGCAAACAGTATATATATAGTTGAGATTGGGGTTAGGCGTCATGGTGTTTCAGAAATATTAGAATTTAAACTTTGGTTTACTAATATTTGACCTCCAATTAAATCAATGGTTCTCAACCCTTTTTATTGTCAGGGCCAAAGGTAGTTTTTTTCAAGTGTCAAAACTTGTAAGTATTTTTGCTCAGTTTTTAAGCAAGTAAATTAAGTTTAACCAAGCAAAATGTTTCTTTTTTACAACAAAATAAGACAAGTTGTCAGGAAACAACAAATTATATTATATTTCAACATTAAGTCTTATTTTATGCAATTGTGGTATGAAATAATTACAATCTCTCATGCCAACACGAAAAGCCCTAACCGTATTTTTTTGTAAAGTCATTATATTTGTAGATCATTTTTGCATAAAAAAGTATATTACTCCATAAAACTGCACTGGCAAGTGATGCTTAACCGGCAAAAACAAACACTGTTTTGTACTTACATTAGAAAGCATCAGATTCCATTCAGTATTTTGATTTGTCTGTTCGTTGTATCTCAATTGCAAGTAAGTCAGTATAATCTGTAAACAAGGAATTTTTTTTTACTGTTTCTATTAAACTAAATAAATCAAACATTATACAAATACAATACTGTCCACCTAATTTTTCTACAGTCCATCTAATTAGTGTTCCTTCAACTCTTTATACCAGCGCCCACTTACAATGAGTTAAACTTAAGGAAGCCTAATTGATAAGTATATAGAAAAGTTAGTCATGTATTACACAAAATTACTTTTCTTTTATCTTAGGCCCCATTGTACAATACCACTGCCCTAAAGGACACCCTTAGGGATCAGGCAGTGGTGGGATTCAGCCGGTTCACACCGATTCTGTACAACCGTCTCACAAAATTTATGAAATCAGTGCACCAGTAAGCATTACTGGTTCCATTTTCAATATTATTGAGGGTTGCATAACAATCCGGACTGTCGTCTGATTGTCGTAAAATAATAATAATAACAATACGATAGTGAGAGCTAGGGAAAAAGCTTGAGAAACCTTAGGATACATCTTCAAAAACAAACATGCAGTAAAAATTGTTCATACATACACTAGCACATTCTTGTTCCTTGTGACTTGACGCCATGGAGTTGTAAATATCCACAGTATGTTCATGAATCATTGCACACAGCAAACTCCAATGAGAATCAACACACAATGGAATTAGCAAATATTTTTTCTCATGCCAACTTTCCGGTAAACTAGGTTTTACATTTCGACGAAGTTCTTCAAGAAAAAAACTGCTCAGTAGACAAGCATCAGATGATGCATCTACTAAAAGTTCGAGGTATTTGTTGATAATAACGTCATTTAACCATTCTCCTGGGTTTAATGTTTCAAGATCACTTGATTTAAGTCCTGGATGAACTTCGTGGCATTGTGATTTTTCTGGAGTACAGCGTAGTTTTGCTTTTTCAAGACACAATTCGATTTCACATAACCTGCACATAAAAACTCAGTAAGGTGGTTGATACCGAGTATATATCTGTGTAGACAATTTTAAACTAAACAGAATTACCTACCTGTCCGTAAAGTCTTTGTGATAAAGATTTTTCATTCGATGTGCAACTTGTTGTGGTGTGATACTTTCCACTGATTGAGTTTTATTGAGAGATATATTCGCCACAATATCTAAAAATACAGTTTTAGTTACAAAATAAAATTTCAGGCAGTAAAGCTGTTGTGTTTTTCATTTATTTACAATGCCACCAATGGAAATAAATGCAAGGAAATAGAGTATATGACCATTAGTTAGAAACAAACTTACTTTTAACAACCTGTTTCAAATCCCGATATGTGACATGAACATCAGGGTGAACCTTGGTGACCACAATCAAATCGTCTTCTTCACTTTCTTTTAAACCATCACGCAACACTGCAAATGTTTTCATAAATTCTGATACAGTACTTTCTTCAGGTAAATTAGATGTTTTCTCTTTAGTTCTAGTCTTTATTTCACTGCAGCCTAAACCATCTTTTGAAGATGTACTTTGTTCATCATCATTTTTTAAAGACAAATTTTCCTCATCAGAAGTGCTAGATGGGATTGTATGGACTGTTAACTTGGAAAATGATTTAACCGAATCAGATTGTTTTGTTCTCTGAGGAAATTGTTTTTGACAATCGAAGTATTCATCTTCGTCACTGTCATCTAACACAGTTATAGACTGCAATCTTTTCGGACGATTATTTACAGATGAGTTGTTAAACGTCCGTAAACTGCAGACAGCCGAGGCAGTTGTTGATTTAGTGGGGGAAATAATATTCCGCCTTCTAAACTTTTTACATGTAATTTTCTTCAGGGATGGTATAAATTGCAAAGCATCATCACCAGAGGATGAATTGTTTACATCCAGTGAAACATGCAATGGCCTTCTTCCAGTTATCCTACGGCATGCCATGGTAATATTCAGTTGCCATGAGCTTTGTACATTTTACTTTTGTCGGCATAACAGTGTAGAACTTTAAACAATAATGATATGTATATCACAGGCATAAATGTCTGTAAATACAAATATTTATTTGTGAAATAATGCTATGGGAAACTGCCAGGTATTAAGCTTATGTTACCATAAGGATAAACAATCATTTTAGATAATGCAGCACCATAACACTTATTGCCTCAAAAATGACTGACATTTTCTAACAACAGAAGTAACAAAACAGTGCTTGCAATTAATCTGAGAAATCCAATTAGTAGACCATGTTACCAGTGACATGCAGTCTGCAGAATAGGGCAGTTCCCGATAAAATCTTGAGTGGGCAGGACCACAATATCCCACATGCAAAACCTTTAAGTCCAGGTGCAAGATCACCTATACTGGGTAGAACCGAAGCTAAAAACAGGCCTAGACAGTACCTGGTGTTTAATTTCCATGTGTCAAAAAAATGCCACGCAAAAACTAAAAAAAAAAACTTGTGCATGCAGCTGCTACACTGAGTACACTCCACAGACTGAAGGGGAGGCGGAGCTATACAGAGTATTTTGCTGTCCATAGAATCTAGCTTCATTTGACGAACAAAACTTTACTTTTTTAAATATTTATGCAAATTTATTGTTATCTGAGAAACATGCAGCCACAAGCTCACTGCTCAGATAACAATAAATTTGCATAAATGTACTGTAGTGTAACTGTAAAAGCAAAACAAATGAGGTATCAGGCAAGCATGTTGAAGTTGATTATCCAAACTTAGTTCAGTCGACAACTTGACATAAATGACCATATCTTCTATATTTATTTATTGTGGTCAAAATCAGCCTTTACATCACCGATAACTTTGGGCCTAACAAAAACCTTCGACTTGTAGTTGTACCAGGCGTAAAACACTGTAAAGCTGTGGAGTGTCGTGTATTGAAGTTATACATATAAGCGTGTATAATATCGTGCGAGTGACTGTGATTGCATGAACGTTTTATTTCATCATCGTCACCCTTTCAGTACTCAATCTCAATTGTCAGTTGTCGCTGTTTAACACCTCAAGCACGATTGTACAGTTGAGATCGATAACACCTTTGCCACTATATATTCACATGTGTTGTAACTCTCACACTTAATATTTAACGTATAGCTCTCTTAACGCAATAAACTGACTTTAAGGTTAAACGCCGTCTTCCTAATCGGACTAAGCCTAGACAAGCAGTAGCTCAGAGCCTCAGACAGCCAGGGACTTAGAGTATAAACATCTACAGCGAAAGATACGGGGGGGGGGGGGGGGGGGGGGGGGGGGGGGGGGGGGGGGGGGGGGGGGGGGGGGGGGGGGGGGGGGGGGGGGGGGGGGGGGGGGGGGGGGGGGGAACCGACAACAACCCAAGCGGATAACTTGTCTTCAGCTTGCTACCGTTTTTGTAAGCTAAATCACGAAAACTTAAACTTTAAAATGGGAAACAAAACAATCGCAACAACACCACACATTTCCCACTGCGCACTTAATTACTAAATAAGCCCAACAAAAACGCAACGAACGTCTTTGTTACGTAACACATACGCGTACCCGTAATCAAAGTTGACGTGTGTCAAATTAAAAAAAAAATCGCCACAAGGTAGGTTTATTACAAGGATTACAGCTACAAACAGTACAAAAACATAACGGAACGTATTCCGACATGTTGAAGAAATAACTTTTTGTTTTTTGTCGTGTCAAAAATAGAATGCTAACTTTTTTAAAAACCTAAATTTAAACTTTTTCGATGTTTTATCAAAGAAGTTTGTTGCAGTTAAATGGCTTTTAAACAGTGGTTTTGAAATGTATTATGTAATGTGAAGTACAAAATACCACAAATAGTAAACTTTATATGCCAGATTCTTCGTTCTTATGTAGTTGTGGTATGTTAAGTTAACCCATGGCGTCAAAATTATAAAAATCGTCATGGGCGTCGACACGTAGGGGGAAGAAGGGCGCACTTTGTTTGTATTTTCGAGTAAATTGCTTAGTTTTATGTATATCGCATAGTATACAGTAGTTAGTGGGAATAGATATGTTTACTTGAAGCCGGTGGACCCTAGGACTTCCGTCTGCCTTGCCTGTTAAACTTGACTTTTTTAGAGATGATTTTGTAGTACGGTAAAACTAATGATATAACCGTAGTCAGACACAAAAGAAAAAATCAGAACTGTTTATTGGATTGGTCAAGGTGGGAACAAAGAACATTAACTTGCACAAAAAAAGAATAAAAAACCAAAAGCGAAAATAATGCTATTGATAACACCAGAAAGGGATTGCATGAATGAAAGAAAAATAACCCAAAAATATAACAAAACGATAACACAAGCATAGTGCTGGCAGTGTAATAGACAAAAACACATAAAAATAATATTTTCACAGTGCACTGAAATTACGACATACTTGAAAAATAGACAAAACATAACATTTCTTTTATATGCAAACACAAATTATGTTTTAAAAATCCTGTTGAAAATAAATTTCATAAGTTATGAATCCATAAGGGAGTATTTCTGTACCAGACAAATATCAAGAACAATTTGGAAGAACATTTATATTGGCTAAGATTGAACAACAAAAAAATACAACAACATAAATAAAAAACACATAAACATTTATTTGTTTTTCTTCTGTAATCTCGCTTACAGCTACCATTGTAGATAACCCAGCTCTAACCACTTTGCTGATGTTATCCTGATTGCAGACATTTGGTTCTACAGCAATGTAACCCAAAGTTCTGTACAAAGTATAAAAAAAACATGAAGCAAATGTTTCGTAATATTTTTTTTTATTTGAACACACCCCTGTGGACAAATTGAAGTCTAAATTTGAGGTATCAGTTTCAGCAGCCGATCTTATGATAAATTTGACCAAATTAGGCATTGAGAACCATTATATTAGCTAGACAAGGTCCTTAATGCACCAGTTTATTTGAAAATGATTAATTGTCAAAAAGTCCTTTACTACTGTTTAAAACAAAACCAAGTCACAGTTCTTAATTATGTTATCATATAATCATCAGCAGAATCAACACTGAAGCCTATAATCATAGTATACCAAGCATAATAAAGGTCTTAAGCCTTGACACAAAGAAATACTTGGCTTGACCATGTCATTTTTGTTTCTCACTGTGATTTATAGTCATCAATACCATAGCCTTCCATTGAACATGAGCAAGTCATTAAGACTGAAACCAAACCAGTTTGTGCAGTCTGAAACTGGGATTTCCAATAAATAAACTAACTTACTGTCCATGTCAAATGAATCCTCAGTTGAAAATTCCATACTTTCAATGTTGTTTTTATTTTGACAATTGCACTTGCACAAATGATTGCTGACATTGGCGAGTGGTTTACGAGAAATCTTTTGTTTCTAAAAAAGTCGGTTGAGGTCAGGAATTGACAAACCCCTGTTGCAGCATCTCTGTGTGGATTTTGTTTAGAGACCCAGTACTAGACTACCCCAAGTTTTATGTCTGTTAAGTTTGCACTAAAAAAAATAACAAAAAAGCAAATATATATATGTGTGTATTGTATCTGGTTTAATAAAAGTTGTAGCCTGATATTTTTAAGATCTCTCTTCAATGGTAAATCAACACATTTTGCTCATGTTTGTTTGTGGAATCTTTAGACATAACACATGTATACCTTTGAGAAATATTCATCTGGTGACGAACTGTCAGATGAACCCACTTGGAAAATAACATGTTCATCCGCTGATAAACTGCTGTCAGAGAAGTATCTACAACGGAGTAACACTTTTATTTTAAGCAGGTATTGATTCGCCAAAACTTGGTTGGATGTTGGTGATGAAACTAGTAAAACGCCAAGTTTTAATGTTTGAACACATATGTTTTACAGGCTTTTCAGAATATGCACTGCATGACAATTACTAAACACTTGCAACTATTACCTTTTTCTATCCATTGCTTGATTTAATATCTAATTAAAATGCTACATACTGCATATATTTACTGACACGTCCAGCTAGAAGTTGCCAAAATTTGTTTTTTACACTTGCCCAAAGACATTTCTCTTCACCAATGATAAGATATAGTTTGATACAGTGTGCAAAAAAGTGACATAACCTTTTATCATGTTGTTGTTTACCATTTCACATACCCACTGCTGTTGTTTGCTTTTACACAAAGTCTGCATGGAATAGGGGATCTCCCTGGTCCCCTTGGATACGGCTCCTTTTCCTCGGGTGATTTCTGATAGGAACGTTTTGCTCCTCCGTGTGAATCGTGTCTTACTCGCTTCCAAATGTAATGATCAGGTTTAATCTTCATCACCTGTGTGAGTCAAAATATAGATGAGCTATTTTTACTGAACTACATATCCGTTTAACTAAGTATAAGAAATCTGCATCAATATACAACCATAGAGCCAATAAGCTGCAGACAGGTTTGGTGTCATACAGGCAATCTCTCATCACAAGCTGCACTGATGAGACCTTACAGGTCGAAACAGTGTGCACAGTCTGAAGCCTATTGAGAATTATGTTTTTTTTACTATTGCCATTACCCATTAGCTATTTTAATCTACTCTAATACTAAGCATCTGTTCTGCACTATTTCACTGGTTATGACTTACATTTTGTGTAACTTCAATGACAATAATGTTTTTAGGCACTGCTTATGTAAGCTGTGTACAAATTTGCTAGTAAAGGAAAATCAGCCTGCAATCTATCTTTAAAACAGACATTTATGCAATACAAAAAAAAAACTTCTGAGCAACAAAACTTATAAAAATAAGTCTGTTCATCTTTAGCTACTAATATTATTGCACCTCCTCACAACACTTCTTGCTCACAGCTGCCCTGAACTTCATTTTGTACCACAACTCATCTCGTCTTTGCAAAAACTTTTGATAACAATCTCTCCAGTCTTTTCCCAGAGCCCAGGGAAATATTTCATACTTGTAATCTTCTTCGTCCTCTTCCATGTCATTGGCCAAGTAGCTAAACAATTAATATTTAAAATACACTATCAACTGAATAGGCTTTAAAAGGTTTGGGCAAAACTACTTCGTTTATGAGAGATCTTGCTAAAAACATAGCTGCATGAGTTCCCTTTCACAATCATTAAAAGTACAGATAAACTTTTCCGAGAGGGATTATTTTGTAAAGATCACAATACTGTCAGTTACAGTGAACATAAATTCATAACTGGGATCAGCCCTGAAGTGTTTATGCAGACCAGCGATCACGACACACTCATATATAAATCACAGTACGCGGGGGGGGGGATTTATGCAGACCAGCGATCACAACACACTCATATATAAATCACAGTACGCCAGGCCCATTGAAGGCGCCATACCAAATCATCTGGTCAACAAGCATCCCGGAAAGACTCCTGTCATGGGTTCGAATCACACCGTAGGCTAGATTTTTCTAGCCTCCGCCTTGTCATATGGTGGTGAATGTTCAATGGGCCTGGTATACTGTGCTTTATCTGCTGACGTACAAAACTTTGCACCCTAATCTTGTTTGTTAGTGGGAACTTACAGGGCAAGAAAAAAGTTTGTCCTGCTGTATTCAGATGGCAGTAAACCAGCTCGCTTGAAATAGGTTAAAACCATAGCAAGAAGATAATTGTCTGCCACTCTACAACAGGCATCAATCCACAGGAACTCTTGAACCACACTGTCCTCTACAAAACAATTCATATAGTTTACCCAGCATATTATTACACACAACACAAAATTATATTTCCTGGGCATTTATACATGCACAAAAAAATTAAAAATGTAGCATGTGCCTTCAAATTGGGAAGCAAAAGCTTTAGTAATATTTGTAACTAGCCATAACTATGAACATTCTCACCAAATATATCAAAAAATGCTTCAATTTCGTCTTGAGTGACACTGAAACGCGGACGGTAAGAATACTTTTTGGATCGTTTGATGGTCGGTTGCAGGCCATCGTTGGACTTCAAGGATATTTCATTACAATCAGATTGATCAAACCTACAAAATATATACATTATGTTGCGATGATTATGTAACTAGTGAATGCCAAATTTTACCTTTTCCGCTTGCTCATTGCGCTCGGCGTAATAAGTTTCAAAACATATTTTGACGAATGATTAAATTTCATTGACGACATAACTGATTTGATTTGATGCAAAAATGATTCTAAAAACGGTCAAGGAATTATTATGACAGATCTTGCAGTAATTAGCTCAACTACAACAACTTGTCAACCACAAACTATCCTTGTTTTTTACCCTGTAGTCTTACTTGAGTTCATTTTAAACCTGTTTCCCGCCATAAACATCCGCTCGAAATCTTCGAACAGCTGATGTAAATTACAGATATCATACAAAAAAAATGATTTTTTTTTGTAAATATGCTGATAAATACTGCAAAATATATTTTATTTCCTGTTGTCAAAATCTATACTTGTTATTAAGAAGAACAAGCCAAAAAAATTTATTGCATTTGTTTGTGATACATTTTCGCAGTAATTTGATACGGATGTTTTCATGTTTAATCGATTTGATTGGAACATAAAAAGCTGTGTATGTACTGCAAAATTATAATATATTTTTTATTATTTGAGGTTTATGTTTTTCTGTGCTATTATTTTTTTCTATGTTCATACATAACTGCCAGTGGGTGGCGGTGTCATAGCAACCAGACAAATCAGTTCGGTTGTGCTTCGATTTCGGATTGCTGTGCAGTTATATTATAAATTCTGAATTTGTGTTCATATAATTACCACAAAGAATGAATGCCGAAGGTCTTCACTTGTCTATCAATTACGCGTCGGGCAGTGGCGTGATACTTAGCCCAGAACAAAAGGCCGCATTGGAAACATCTTTGGTCATTTTGAAAACAAACTACAAATTCCAAAAAGTTTTGCTGTGGGGAAAAGTACAAGGAATCAAAGATGATTATTTTATTGCGCAAGGAACGGGAAAAGATGAACTTAATGATCAAAAGTCGCTTTACAGGTTGGGTGAAAAAGCATACAAATCACATAAAAGGCTTTTGTTGTTGAAATAATAGAAATTTAACTTTCTGATGAAAAATATAATACTTCATGTTATTTCAGCTTGAACTGTGTTGATTGGCATCTTCTTCCTCCTGCAAGTGAAGCAATGAAAGAGAAAGCAGCAGTGGTCCGTGGTCGCCTAATGGGTGATCCATCATATGAGTATGAACACACAGATGTTCGTCGAGTGAAAGATGGAGAGGAATACACAGAAGAAGAAGTCACTGTTAGTACAATCAGTTCAAAGTTTACCATTTGCAGATATGCCATGTTTAAACTTTCTGTTTGTATTAATTTATTTTTAAATTTTATTGTTTAGATTTGTGTGGCATTTATTATATTTGTCTTCTCTATATTAAGTACATATTAAGTTGGACTAACATTACCAGAAATTAAATCATGTAAATAGCCAAGCTAAGTATTTTAACTTCATTCAAAGAAAGACATTTGTGGGTTGAAACTGCAGGTCATGAAAAAAAAACGTTCTGCAGGCCAAATGAAGGCTGCAATGTTAGCTATCTGACCCAGCAGTATTATAATAAATCATCATAGCCTAAAACTTACTGTGTTTTTTCAAGGTCTAATTACAGTAAGTCATAGTTACTTTCACTCCATAAATAGGTTTGAAAAGAAATTCTGCAAGATTGAACTTTTGCATCTTATACTCTATGCCTTGACTAAACATAAGATGCAGCTTTGAACATATTTCCGGAATAAATTGCTCCTAAATAATTAAATGCTATCTTAAATAGCTTTGAATGGGGGGGGGGTGCCTTGATTAAACATAAGATGCAGCTTTGAACATATTTCCGGAATATTGCTCCTAAATAATTAAATGCTATCTTAAATAGCTTTGAATCAGAGTTAGACAAGTACTTTTGTGCCCCTTGCTTGTCATTTTTACAGCTATCTGACTTGTCATGAAACAAGTTTGGTACCCCCCATCCCTTAAAGAGATACTTCAGTATATTGGTAATTAATGTCTTAACATCCAAACCACTAACACTGTTGAAATATGTGTTCATGTTGATTTTTATCAAACATTTCTTCCAGATTCAAATTAAAGAGGAGGACAGAGTTGCTGCTATTGTGTCAACAATAAATGAAGAAGCCAGTATTGTGCCGAGGGGCGCATTTATCAAAACACCTCTTGGAGAAGTCCACACAAACCGAAGTTTTGAAGGTCAGAATGTCACAGTTTAAATTGAATTCTACTTTTTACTTTTTGTAACACATCTAAAAATGTCCAGCAACGGCATGTCTTGTAAAAAAAGTGTTGCAGGACATACCTTTCAAATATTTGTAGCAACAAAATGCCATTTTGAAAAGTTTTTGATTTTATCATGCACATGTTCAAACATGAAATAACAAATTTGAGTAAACTTTAAATTTCACCTAGAGGATTTTTTGTAATTTGTTACAAGCAAAGTAACAAATCCTTGAACTCAAGTTCTATTTACCAAAGATTGCTGTTCCAATAGATTTTTTTTATTATGAAACAACCGATGTTTACACCCCATTTTTAGGATGACAGGGGGGGGGGGGAAGTTTTGAAGGTTAGATATCATTTTTTAAATTAAATTCTGCTTTTTATTTTTTTAAATGTCCAGCAAAGGCATGTCTGGTAAAAAAGTGTTGCAGGACATATATACCTTTTAAATATTTCTAGCAACAAAATGCCATTTGGAAAAGTTCTGATTTCATCATGCACATATTTAAGCATGAAATAATAAATTTGAGTAAACTTGAAATTCAACGCAGAGGCTGTTTTGTAAAAGTAAAATAACTAATTCTTTAACTTACATTTTATGTAACAAATATAGCTGTTCCAACGGATTTTAATTAAAAAAATAACAAATGTTTCGATGCCTTTTTTAGGATAACAGCCATGCAGGAAAAGCAATAATTTGTAATACAGTATACCTGGCAGCAACAGCTTTACCTTCTATTAGTTATAACCAGGGTTGCCATCGACTTGAAACCAAAAATAACGACAACCGAAAAATTAAATTTTAATACAAAACAAACGTTTTTTTTAACAAACCTTTACATTTATACGAGCAATTACATATAATATGTTATATTTGGCCAGAAACAATCTGTTCCAGCAACTCCTCGTTTAAAAGAAGGACTCAAGTCAAAAATAAGGACATTTCTTAGAAATAAGGACAATGAACTTTTCTAAGACTACTGTTCAAAATAAGGACAAATCTTAGAAATAAGAACAGTATGGCAACCCTGGTTATAACAGTTGCTGAATTAACTGAACCCTCCGAATACAGTATTTTGAATTAACCGAACCCTCAATACAGTATTTTGAAAATCGAATGTATGCCAACGTCATGTTTATTTTGGTTTTTAGGTTTAACAGTGACAGAAAGCGGCAAACTTGCTTCCTACATGCATTTCCGTGAAGCACAAAACCTAAACTCAAAGTCAATAAAGGAAAAAGCCGATTTAGACCCATCGATAGATTTCCTTGACAACATTGAAGACGACATTCCCAAGGGTATCTTTCAATACAGAAATATTCACCCAATAACAGTCATTCCCATAAAACATGTACATACACAACTGGACACTATAGTTACATTTTCAAAACTTAAAAATTAAATGCTACGGTGTATATCATGCTAGCATATTGTCAGGCATTTAATTAACAAACTTTACTGTGTTAAATTGCTTGAAATAAACAATTTTTTTTACACTTTTACAGTACTGCATAGTCAACAATATTCTAATTTGTGATATACCAAATATTCAGTTTGCCGAATTTATTTGACCGAATTGGCCATTTTTACGAAGATTTGATTTTGGCCGAATAAATTATATTGTTATGTTAAAAAGCCACCAAGTTTTGTTGAATTCAGTTTTTGGTACACCAAGATATGTATCCAAATTCAGATGTTGGATATTAAAATGTATTTAGGATCATGGAGCCTTCAGTTTGAGCGAGGAAGCGGTTTAGTCTGCATCCGTTCACTGCAATGGGTTGGTCTCACATTTTACCATGTTCCAAACACAACAAAGTTCGGCTGTATCTATGTCGGAACCGGAGAGAAGAATTTCGACATCCCATTTATGTTGTAACTCCTCGAAAACCTGTTCTGTTTTCTTTTCACAAACCCTTTGCAGAAGATTTAAATGTATATGAATGTGTATGCTTCAAGTTTTGTGTCCAATAAAGTTTTATAGACCTACCATGGCCTGTTTCTATGGTGATCTGACATATCAGGTGTCCATGTAGTTTATTGAAAAGTTGGCTTCGCTTGCGTTTCTCTTCAGACCACCACATGTTGCAGAGTTTTCATCTGACCCAACCTTGGCTTTATAAATTGGTTCAAATTCCTGTATAAGAATTTTTAAGTTGTTTTTAATTCTCGTTAAATTCTAAAATCTCAGAATTCTTCATGTAAGAGGTTTAATCCTCAATAATCTCAACGAATATTTGGGGCATGTTTCTTAAATAGACTGGGTAAATTTTTTGACTAGTCCTTATTTTTTCCTACATTTACATGCAGTCATCCACCGATACGGACATATATGGCAGTATGTGCCTTTGTTATGTATATGGTTACAGCAAAGCTCTCTGTGCCTGAAAAGCCTCATCGACAAACTTACTTTTAGTTGATGGATGAATCCCAGATTGAGGTTGACACAGAATCGCTTGTTTTTCACATGAGCATAAGCATCACTGTAATGTTGAAATATTTTAACCCAACTATTTTTATTGTAACATACAAAACAAGTTGATATTGGTTATGGGCAAATTAAGCAATTGAAAAAGCACATTTATCAAACCAAACAAAACGACAAGGATATTAAAATTTAAAGGTTCTGACAAGAAACAGACGAGTCAATATGTTTGTGCAAAACAAGACATTTTAACAGCCTTATGTCATTCTTAGCATTCTTAGTTTGTTCACTTTTACACTTCATTCGAGAAAAAACAGTTCATTTTTACACTTTATTTGAGAATGACATAAGGATTGTCAAAATGTCATGTTTTTTCCAAATTTATTGGTTGGTTTGAATCTTTAAAACTATGAATTGTGTACGTATTGTTTACAGGTCTTGGAAAAAATGCATTTTTACAAATTTTTTTTTATTAAATTTCAAAGTTACTTACACAAAAGATGCTTCATACTGCTGCATGAGAAATGCAACAACAAATGCTGCACTGAAAAAAATCAAAGGAAGAATTATTTTTTCACACACATATCACAGACAAAATTCAAATCATTCTAATTGATGCAATCTTAATTACAAAAAAAAGCACATTGAACCAAAGAAGGCCAATAAAAGTCAGAATCCACACAACTTACCTTCTTGACATGCCTGCATTTCCATGTACAAGGACACAACCTTTATTTTGAATACAAATTTGCATAAACTGAATGACTTGCTCAAAATGAATGAGAATGTTTTCAAATGGATTGTCAGCCACTTCAACAATAAGGTATCTGAAAAATTTCAAGCAATATACTTATGAGTCTTCATGTGAAAATTGTAGTTACGTTTGCCTGATTGATACAGGCTCATGAAAAGGTACAAAGCAGTGATTTGTTGATAAATTTAGCCACTGCTAAAAAAAATAATTTGTATTGACATAAACTTAACAATCACAATATCACATGTTATATCATTAAACATCCGGCCTCTTTAAGCATGTGCTAATTTGGGTACTTTTTTTCAACCATCAAAGCATTTTGGGCAACAAATCTAAGGCAAAAACAACCTAGCTTATGCCTAACTTTGAATACATTTTGGCTTAGTAGTGTTGTACACTTTGCATTAAATTTTAAACATATTGCTCTGTGCTGCACATGTATTGACCTACTTAAAATGGTCTGGAAAATTTGGGCGAATAATTCTAGATTCCATTTGATGCCTCACACATACAATATGTGTTATTCCGCAATCCAACAAATTCGATAGCTGTAAATATAGTGGCTGGACATTAAACTCATTATGAAACCAAAACAACACAATCTGTCAAAAATGGCATTACACACATGGCCACTTTCACAATCTTATTTGGAACTAAACAAACAACATTTTAATTAATTACTTGAGATTTGCTTGCAGCAGAATATGGTAATTAAATTATAATACTTGAGATTTGCTTGCAGCAGAATATGGTCCAAGATAAACTCCGGGGGGGGGGTTCCACAGTTTTATTGGAACTAAACAAACAACGTTTTAATTGCTCGAAATTTGCTTGTTTTAATTAGATTTTAATACTTGAGATTTGCTTGCAGCAGAATATGGTCCAAGATAAACTCCTTTGACTATTAGTTGTTTTTCCTGTCGCATTGAATAAGACCACTCCTGAAATCAAACGTTCAAAAGTTTTTATTATACATATCATAAATTTGACTTTAAGTGAGAATCACATTTACAAAAAATAGAATCAATCTTCTTAACATGCGTATAAAAATCATATGTTCTGTGTTTAGTTAGCAGATATTGTAAAACTTTTTCGTCTGGCTATTTCCTGATTACAATTGTTCTCGGTGGTTTCATTTTGTGACCAGCAGCCCTGCACTGTCTGGTTCAAATTATCAACTACAGCGTCAATTGTCAACCTAAAAACAGTTTCTACACTTACCGGCGGTTCTGCATTGACTTCTTGTCCATTTTCTTCACAAAAGGGGGGGGGGCATACACATATTATACATATCATAAATTTATTTGACTTAAAGTGAGAAGCACATTTACAAAAAATAGAATCAATCTCCTTAACATGATTATAACAATCTTATGTCTGTGTTTAGTTAGTGTAGAAATAGATATTGTAAACAAATTTCATGGGTATTTCCTGATTACAATTGTTCTCGGTGGTTTCATTTTGGGACCAGTAGCCCTGCACTGTCTGGTTCAAATTATGGGCTACAGTGTCAATTGTCAACCTAAAAACATTTTCTACACGGGGGGGGGGAAACTGATTTGTTGGTAAATTTAGCCACTGCTAAAAAAAAAAATTTGTATTGACATAAACTTAACAATCACAATATCACATGTTATATCGGGGGGGGGGTACGTTTTTGAACAAATCTTTGCATTTAAATACGAGCCGTGACATATCATATGTAATATTTTGGCAGAAACGATCTGTTCCAGCGGGGGGGGGGTTTAAAGTTTGAGTTTGAACGTTTGCAAAATATTTTGCTGAAAGAACACACCCACACAAAAACATGGGCGTGTACCACGGGGTCTTTCCCTGGCATAGAAATCCTGAAAACGTTTTGCCTTTTCTGCTTGTTGCGTGCGTTACAAGTTAAATTTGACTTTAAGTTTTAAAGCGTCAATCCAAATGCACATTAAGCTCTAACCAGAGTTGTAAGTATTACACTCGGCATCAGTTTGCCACATTTTTGTTTGGGGGGGGGGTCTTCAAAATAAAGACAAATCCTAGAAATAAGGACGGTATGGCAACTCTGGTTACAAGTTGAATTTGACTGTTTTAAAGCGTCAATCCAAACGCAAATTAAGCTCCAACCAGAGTTGTAAGTATTATACACTCGGCATCAGTTTGCCACATTTTTGTTTAAAAAAACTGTGTTTTGTCACAAAACATTTGTGTGACTGAGAGTTTTGTATACTGCACCCAACTAGTATTGCTTGTTTGTCCAATGTAAAAAGCCTTCGTGAGACGTCGAAACGCCGGCCTGTTCGAAACGATTAAAACTCCTGGAAGAGCCACATATTTGTTAGTAAGACGCTTTTTTTTATTATTATTAAAAAACACTTTTTGTGTGTTTTTGAAAGTTAAAGGTCTTTTTGTTGAAATGCATTTAACGTAAACTACAGTCCTATTGGTAAAATCGTTTAAAGAGCTGAAAGCTTTGGCCCGCTGATCTGATTGTCACAACAACAAGAACAAACACTTTGATAGCGGTTTTGGTCTATTAGCTAGCAAAACGCCATAACATAAACATCGCTACAATCAGGAACATGAAAATGCGAACATGGGCAGCAATTTTTCATGCAAACTCAAAATAATACACAAAGTTAAAAGTTGTAAAAAATCAACGTAGTATGTATCGTATTATTGAAATAACAACATCGTTAACAGGTCGAGCTGTTTTCAATAGCCAGAAAGAAAAGCACATTTATGAAACATAATCATTTCATGTTGACAGAAAATAACACCCACTAAATATCAACCCCTAGAAAACAGGTCTTGTGAGAATAATCAATAAATGTTCGGGAATAAAGTCACATTAGGTTTGTGCAAACTCACAGTGTACAGAGATGAGAGGAAAATTTTGAGAAATACAAATCGAAGTTTTTTGTTTCCATCTTTGCAAACAAATGAGAGGAAAAATGAAACAGACAATCATATCTCAGGTCTGCTTAAAACCAAATCCACCCAAGACGACATTGCCGACCAACTTCTTACATTGTTTTTACGTTTTTGTTAAGCGTATAATGACTGATGCTTAAGACTAATTCAGTGCAAACACGGGAACAAACAATCATTTATAGGGCTTGGGGCAGCGTTTCTTAATCCCAAGACTGTGTTTTTTTCGAGTCCATATACAGACATATGTTTTTACACTCCATGTTTTCATAAATGACACATTACCATTAAGCAAAAATAGCCAAAGATTTAAATCAGTTCCCAAACAAGAAAAATTTGCAGTAGCTTTCCAGACAACAACCTAAACGACTTCGTTGCGTTAAGAATACGCTTATAGCAGGCAAAGACGACCAAAAACTATTAGTCATTAAGTGAAAAAATAGGGTATCAGGTTTCAAATTTACAGCAAATTCCGATATTTTACTGCAGTGGGTCCTATAGTTGTTGTTTTTTAATTATGAGTAGGTGAACCGAGCATTAGGTTTGCGATCCACGTGATTAATCAATTTTCCGACATCAGTGCTGTTGGCCTTACTGGTTACAGCTAAACGATTTACTTCAAAATACAGGAGGTGATGCAGTTGGCAATGTTGCAAACGAGTTTAGATCTTAAATGGACAAAACGTTGAATCAGAATTTATTTAACTATGCGTTCTCCTGCCATATATCTGATGTCTGTTGAAACACGTGGTAACGATTTTAACATGACAGAATGCTGGGGGGGGGGGGAGAACTTTTTTGTTTCCATCTTTGCAAACAAATGAGAGGAAAAATGAAATAGACAATCATATCTCAGGTCTGCTTAAAACCAAATCCACCAAAGAAGACATTGCCGACCAACTTCTTACATTGTTTATACGTTTTTGTTAAGCGTATGACTGATGCTTAAGACTAATTCAATGCAAACATGGGAACAAACAATCATTTATAGGGCTTGGTGCAGAGTTTCTTAATCCCAAGACTGTGTTTTTTTCGAGTCCATATACAGACATATGTTTTTACACTCCATAGTGTTTTCATAAAATACAGTCAGCGAATGGTTGTGTCGAAGCAAAAATAGCCAAAAAACAGTTCCCAGACAGTGCCATAACAAGACAAGAAATTGACAGTAGCTTTTTTGTCAACGACTTAAATGATATTGTGGCTAAAAGAATGCGTTCGAAACGAGCAAAGATGACCATGAACAGAATGTAAAAGATTGGGCATTTCGCGTTTTTAACGAATTCCGATATTTCAGTGCAACAGGTGCTACACTTTTTGCAAGTAAACTGAGAACGTATTAACATATAGGGAGTTGTAACGTAAAAAACTGTGCAGTAGGTTTGCGATCCAAGCGATTAAACAAGTTCCATACGTGCTGTGGGCCTTAATAGTTATAAGTTATAAGTTATAACTATTAGGGCACACAACTTATAAACCGAGTCATATAAGCAAATAGGAGGTGATGCAGTTTGGCAATGCTGCAAACGAGTTTAGATCTTAAATGGACAAAACGTTGAAACCGAATTTATTTAATCATGCGTTTTCGTGTAACATATTTCATGTCTGTTGAAACACGTGGTAACGATTTTAACATGACAGAATGCTGGTGCGAAGACGTATTTTGTAGGTGCATGTAAATTCGTAATTGTACTAAAAGAGAAATGACAGACAACAAAATAGGAAAAAAACGGTTGCAGACGTGTTTGTAAGTGCTCGTGTCCATAGAGAGAGCCATACGATGCACTAAATGTCGGGGGGGGGGGACAGACAACAAAATAAGAAAAGTTGCAGACGTGCCTGTAAGTGCTCGTGTCCATAGAGAGAGCCATACGATGCACTAAATGTCAAACCAAAGCTGAATAAACTGAAATCTTGGGGTTTGGTTGATGGCCAATTACCAAATTTGTTTGTCGGCTGAATAAGTTTGTGGTTTAACATTAGCTTTATTTTAATTGTGCTTATACAAGGAACACCGATCAACTTCTAATATTTAAAGCAATTTGCAAAAAATGAGCAACGTTTTGAGTCATTTCATGGTGGAATACATAAAATTGTTGAAAAATGCATTACTGTTGAAAAATGCAAAGTAATAAAATCAGGACTGGGCGATTTAACTGACCTGTCATAAAAAAACAGACTGAAACACATTAGGATTTTAGGAACAAGAAATAATACTGGGAATAGAGAAAGACAAAGACACATGACTTTACATTCTACGTAGATGAGACAAAACAGAACAATACTAACGTGTACTGAGACGAGTTTAGAAGTACGTTAAGGTACGGTCTGTGGCGTTTGTTAGTTCCCATGTAAAATAGAGGAACAAATGCATAAATGAGAGATAGATGCTTCAAATGGAAATCGACTTCAAGTCAGCAAAGATATATTTTGATCTTTTACTGAGGGGGGGGGGATAAGTTTGTGGTTAGGGATTTTAACTTTATTTTAATTGTGCTTATACAAGGAAAAACCGATTATCTTCGAATATTTAAAGCAATTTGCAACAAATGAGCAACGTTTTGAGTCATTTCATGGTGGAATACATAAAATTGTTGAAAAATGCATTACTGTTGAAAAATGCAAAGTAATAAAATCAGGACTGGGCGATTTAACTGACCTGTCATAAAAAAACAGACTGAAACACATTAGGATTTTAGGAACAAGAAATAATACTGGGAATAGAGAAAGACAAAGACACATGACTTTACATTCTACGTAGATGAGACAAAACAGAACAATACTAACGTGTACTGAGACGAGTTTGGAAGTACGTTAAAGTACGGTCTGTGGCGTTTCTTAGTTCCCATGTAAAATAGAGTAACAAATGCATAAATGAGAGACAGATGCTTCACGTGGAAATCGACTTCAAGTCAGCAAAGATATATTTTGATCTTTTACTGAATAGCGAAAAGTCTGAAAAATATAAGGGGTAAGTTGAGTATAAACAAAAGCCTATTCATTTTCAGTTTTTTTGTTTGTTTGTTCAACCTATTCGTTTCAGAGTTTTTCTAGTTCAAAGTGGGTAAGATTCTTCTACAAGGTGAAAAAATAACGAAAACTGGGATAACACTGTGAACACTGTGGTTCACAATTTACTTGCAACGACGACCATACCATTAAAATTTTTACATCTCAGCACACTTGGCAATATATTACCACTTGGCTAGCTAGAATTGACAATGCGATTATCATGTATTCATAAAATCATAAATTAAAAATCCGATATTTTATCGCCCATTTACTCCAATTGTTCAAATTCTTTTGTCAAATTGTTGTTATTTTCTTAATTCAGCGCTCGATGGAAGCGCTTTTAAGTTAGTCGCTGGGTGGCGCAAAAGCACTATTTCGACATTACCCCAAAATCGGGAAACGTCACTGATAAGATAACTTTACTAGTTTTTTTAAGTCAAATTTTCTAGCATAATTTTGCCACGTTACCCTTGACAATTTTTGCGTTAAACTTACCCATACTGGGAAAGGCCTTGCTCCCTTTAAGTCAAACGCTTGTTGAATCGGTGTGAAGATGATCTGGTGACGTCAAAACGACCGTTGTCGCCGACCTGTCATCTGAAACGGCCCCAGTAACAAGAAAAGGACCTAAAACAAAGTGGCGTTTTATGAAGACCAGAAGTTATTAAAAAAACCTTTCAGTTTCGGTGTGGCTCATAAAGTACACATTTTGATGTCTACAAGAAAGGTTGTGAACCCACTTCGACATAAATTGTCTCCGTGGTGTTCGTACGTTTGTCAGACTACGCCCACAAGTTTTAAGATCGTAATAATCGGTTTGTCGTTAAGCTGTCTGGCAGCTTGCTGCTTATCAAATAAATGATGCCTATTTCATGTCCAAAATCAACCAACGCAGGTCAGACATTAAAAACACAAACATTAAACCAACCAAAAACTACTTGGGGGGGGGGTTACGCCCACAAGTTTTAAGATGGTAATAATCGGTTTGTCGTTAAGCTGTCTGGCAAGCTTGCTACTCATCAAATAAATGATGCCTATTTCATGTCCGAAACCAACCAACACAGGTCAGACATTAAAAACACAAACATTAAACCAACCAAAAACTACTTGGACAATTTTGAGTCAAACAAAAAGTAAGCTTAAAGGGAAATTAAATATATTTTGAAACTTAAACTCACTTAAAAAGTTTCCGTTGTCGCCTTCATCCCTTACAACAGGCAACTGTTCGTCACCTTCTGATTGTTGCGTCACAGAAGATGATTCAAAACTAACCACATCCTGTGGCGATGTGACAACGGGCAGACTGTTATTTTCTTGAGGCACCGTAGGCTCGTTGTAGTTGTTCAAAAGCGCACACGCGCTGTCGGGCGACGGGGGGGGGGGGGGGGGGGGGGGGGGGGGGGGGGGGGGGGGGGGGGGGGGGGGGGGGGGGGGGGGGAGTGACGGGCCGTCGAAAAACGACAAGAAACTGTCTTCAAATGCGAGCGGTGGCCTCCCTGGCGCGTCTTCCAATAAACTTACGTCCGTGACGTCACGATGTATTATGACGTCATTGCTGAGGTTGCTCTCGGGCGGCCGCGTGAGCTCAGAGTCGCGCTGCAGCGATGACGCAAACGAGTTGAGGGGAGGTGGAACAGAACCGACACGGTTATATGCGTCACACCATAGTTGGTCTGTACACGCTGTGGCTTCTTCATAGGAAGGCAAGATCACCCTTTGTCCGTTCACTATCAACCCGTTCTGTGACGAAAACAAAAGTTTGTAGTGTTGTAACAATGCGTTTGTACCTTGAAAGAAACTACTTATAATGTAGACTTGGGATGTCAATTTTAGACTGTCTATAGCAGTGGTTCTTAACCTTTTTGGTGCGGTTTCCCACTAAAGTCAAACACCAACTTCGAATTTCCCCATCTGTTATTTTTATAATGATGTTTTGTGCCCTACGTAAATTATTCTTTAAATGAAATAATTTTGTGAAGCGATTTGGTCTGGAACCGCAAAGGTATATACTGCAATCTTATTCAGTTTAAATAGTCCTTCCGTGAGAGATTAAAGTTTTTGGAATATTGAAGAGTTTCCTCTGCTTGCAATTGTCATTTATTGCATTACAATCAACAAAGGAAATGCCTTTATTCGTGCACAATAGCAAAGTCATTGATACTTTCAGACATGTCCGTGATGTAACAAACGGAAAATTAATCTAACATGTTGTTGCGGAAGAATACAAGTAAAGTTACTTTCAACGATTAATTCAAAGCCGAGTTCGACTCTCGGGCCCGAGTTTGGTTACCTGACTTACATAATTTCCCTCTGAAAACATTAAATTTCCCACCGGTTAAGAACCACTGGTCTATAGTAAACTGAAAAAATAACTTTCATAAAAGAATACTAATAGGTTGTATTGTTTTCATTAAATTAAATAACCCAAGTTGGAAATTAAGAACCTAACCCAGGGGTGTCCAACACATGGCACGAGTTGGAGGAAGTATGTACATTTCTACACATAATATAAACCAATAGCTTTTTAGGCAAGAGAACTTGTTATAGCCAATATAAAACATTGTGCAGTTGTTTGCAGGTCGCTTAAGAATTACAACCAAAATCGAGAACCGAAAATACTTGTTACAGTTTTAACAACAGACAGTAGCCATGATCCTTTGTCAACCATGAACATGATAATAAATCACCATAAATAGAAGTCCCCCTATTCATTATTTTTCAGGGGTCATTGCAGATCATTATGATTCAGTTTCATGTGTGACATCACAAAGAACTAAATAAGTTAGCTGTTGGTCAGACTGGAAAGTTTTTTTTTTTCGGTTTCCTTGGTATTTTTTTTCTTGCTCTTTTAAAAGGGTTATGTAATCATTTATTTAAAGAACTGAATTGTACCTCGACTGATAATTAAGTTATTGCTCATGAAATGTAAAAAACTAGAACAAAAATAGTTAAGCATAACTAGAAAACAAACTATAAACATAATTTAGAGTTAAAATCGGTTTGTTTTAGAAACTTTTTTGTGAAAATTTATTGACACAAAAAGCAATTTTAGAGTTTTGTCTTTAAACAGTATATGTCATGTGTTTTAAAATTAAAAAACAAACACTTTACTATTAAACAGTTCTCACATGGAGTTTACAACTTTACAGAACAGTGCATACAATGGCAGTAAGCCTATTAAAGTAAACTTAATCACATGCTACTTGTCGTAAAGGGGGGGGGGTTATTAAACAGTTCTCACATGGAGTTTACAACTCTACAGAACAGTGCATACAGTAGCAGTAAGCCTATTAAAGTAAACTTAATCACATGCTACTTGTCGTAAAAGCCATGTGATCAATAAAATTGTGGTGATGTAGGCGAACCTCAACATATGGTACAACATTGTGGCAAGGAAAGTACACAAAAGAGCAAAAGTCTGAAAGCAGATTGTTTTGTGACTCTGCTTTTAGAAACATGTTATATCTAGCACTACATTAAGCAATCCTTATATTGAAAGCTATAAAAAATTTTGAAAGAAAAATCGAAGGGTTTAAAAAAAATCACTTTTAATGTATTAAACCACTTTTTGCATACATATATTTACAAATATGTACATATTTATACTTATTTCATGGCAGATTTAAGCTGTATTCTAGGTTAATTCAATAATGTTTGCAATATTAGGTGTAGCATCCAATAAACAGGAAGTGCATTTTTGACAACTCTTCTCAGTAATACAAGGGAAGTCATGTCAAACTCACATTTATGCTACCAGCCAACGTCACATGCAGGAAGGTGAAAAATTAATTCCCTCGTTACAAAACATTTTAACGCATGCTGTATATACTGTATTACCTTGTTTTGCAAATGAGGAATAAATGTACACTTACTTTTAAAGGGTCTACTCTACATAGATTAGTATGTAGGGGGGGGGGTGTTACAAAACATTTTAACGCATGCTGTGTATAATGTACACTTACTTTTAAAGGGTCTACTCTACATAGATTAGTATGTATATTTTTATTAAGACCAGTTTTTTTAAAACAAATTATTGCCTATATAATTATTTTACTTATAATTGTTATAATTACTTGGAAAATCCTACGCTTGACAATATTAATGGTTCTTAGTTAAAAATAGAATTATGCACTGCATTGCATGGTGGGCAATGCTGTCTTAAACTAAATATTTATCTTTAAATTCCGAGAACATATGATTTTTATCTGAAGTAAGATTGCTTCGGTACTTTAGTTTCCATTGATAAGGTTACATACATGCAAAAAAGAGCCAGTTACAGATTTATACACTGGTGGGAATCAGCTGGTTCGCACCAGTTCTATAGAACCGTCTTACGAAATTTTATGNGTTTATATACATGCAAGAAAGAGCCAGTTACAGATTTAGACAGTGGTTGGATTCAGCTGGTTCGCACCAGTTCTATAGAATCCTCTTGAGAAATTTTTCAAGATCAGCGAACCAGTTAACATAACTAGTTACCGTCAATGGACATTTTTTTAACAGAGCCGGCTGAATAATATGACTTTTGTGATGGAACAGACTGACAAAAAATTTGAATCCCACCACTGGATTTAGAGTAAATATAAGATTTATTTTTACCTCATCCTCTCTCATGTCTCTCCACCTCCGCTTGATATCTTTTAATTTAGGTTTACAGAAAGCAAGAGCGATAACGAGAAGAAGCAACGAAAGGACCCCAGCAGCTACTCCTATAACTGTACGAATCATGTCGTCTGAAAGTTGAAAAGCATTCGCTCTTGTGACAACAACTGTCGTCGACTCAACTGTAAAAGGGGGGGGGGTGAAAGGACACCGGCAGCTACTCCGATCACTGTACGAATCATGTCGTCTGAAAGTTGGAAAGCATTCGCTCTTGTGACAACAACTGTCGTCGACTCAACTGTAAAATAAGTTCTTAGATTTAATAATAAAAAAATTTTTCAAAGAACAAAGCAGATTAAAATACAGTCATCTTATGAAACAAATATTTCAAAAAAAGTTCGGTTATAATATGATTATATATTTTCCCCTAGCAAATCTTTTTTCAAACTATTTGTTTTTTGAAAAAATGTTTTTCAAAGTCTGTTTTTACACTTTATAAACTTTGCATCAGTTATCAAAGTGAGAAAATTGTAAGTAGGTACAGTCACCTTTGTACTTCATAAAACAAAACAGCGTGCTTTAAATCTGTTTTGAGATTAACTTGACATTCTGTGACATGCTCATAGAACGTGGCTGTGTAAATTATTTCAATATTTACCAGTCTACAAGCGTAAAAAAGCTGAAAACCAGTGCTTTAATACATAACTTTCAATGTATTGGAGCACCAACCTTGTACACATGTTGGATATTGTGCTGGGCCGGTATGTTCGATGGAAACCCATTCCCCATTCCAGCACTTAACGTCTGGCAAACCATGGTCCAACGCATATCCAGGTTCACATTCAAACTGTGCTTTTCCATTGTGTGGGCAACATGCATTACTGTGATCAACATCTGAAAGAGAAGTATTGTATCAAAAAAGATAAGGACATAATCACTAAATGGCATTTCAAGTGCATTGTTGTTTACTTATCATATTTAGGTTTCATATTTTGATGTTATGAAAACAAATTAGCTTGAACCAAAATTGCCGCAATACTATAGTTTTGACAAAAAAACAAGCTTCAAAATCTGGACAAACAGCAGGCATGACCAAAAATACTTTTACGAAATCATAGTTCTGTACAATTGGCATCAATATAGCCTACAGTATTGTACTAATAAAGGTATAATTTAGCTAACATTTAAGGTTAATGGACAAATTGTCATGAATGGTGCACCAATCATTGAAGGGAAATGAGGCACAGCTTATAGATTTAAAACAGTACGTATATTTATGATTGATATTTCAATTCGGTAGTGATGCAAATCAGTTTCGGTTAGCCAATGTTTCGTAAATGTTTCAGTTTCGGTCTAAACGTAATAAATCAATGTCTAAATTTTCACTCCACTATTTGAAATTCCATGTAAGGACATATTATGTACAGTTTCATGTACTACTAAGGATGCATGTCAGTGAAATATGAGAAAATTCCTAAATATTCCAATTTTTTATTGAGCATCATAAATAAGTTCATATTCATGTCATTTATACATTACTATTACTCTTTTTACTATTATATTTTTTCTTTTAAGAATCCTAGTTTTAAAATCATAATATCAAAAGTTTGAATAGTACTGTATAAATTTACCAGGAGAATCTAGAACACTTAAAGCACAGTTGCTGAAACTCTGAACTTACCTTCACAACACAAAATGTAGCCATTGTCAATGGGGTGAGGTTTAGGGCACGACATTTGGCTAAGGGGGGGGGGTAATCCGGTAGTGATGCAAACCAGTTTCGGTTGCCCAATGTTTCGTAAATGTTTCAGTTTCGGTCTAAATGTATTAAATCAATGTCTAAACCTTCACTCCACTATTTGAAATTCCATATAAGGATATATGCACAATTTCGTGTACTAGTAAGGATGCATGTCAGCGAAGCATGAGAAAATTCCTTTGCTAAAATATTACAATTTTTTATTAAGTATCATAAACAAGTTCATATTCATGTCATTTATACATTACTATTACTCTATTTATTATTATATTTTTGCTTTTAAGAATTCTGGTTTTAAAATCCTAATATCAAAAGTTTCAATAGTACAATATAAAATTTACCATGACATTCTAGAACACTTAAAACACAGTTGCTGAAACTCCGAACTTACCTTCGCAACACAAAATGTAGCCATTGTCAATTGGGTGAGGTTTAGGGCATGACATTTGGCTAACTATAGTGGTTGTATCTGAAACAATAAAACATATTTTCAGACCAAATGACCGTAACTTTGTACCACTGCTAAATAATAAAACAAAATAAAAATACAATGTTTTAAATAAAGCAAACAAACATACACCATGTTTAAAATGAGGTAATTGTTTATTATAAGCTGGTTTAAAGGTTATCAATAGCCTTCTTAAACATTTTGTTCCTCCATTTGGAATGCTTCCCTAACAACTAGTCTAAGAACCCTTGCCTAACACTTCCTGGAACTTACAACAAACACTGTCAAAAACCAGTTTACAATCAGTTACCTACGAATGGCTGGAAGTCACTAGAAAAAGTTGTTTTCCTGAATATGTAAATCATATGCAATGCATTTTGTTGTTTTTTCAACAAATGTTAAAAGAATTAAAAATGTAAAAATCACATAAAGGGTTTTTTTCACAATATTTTTGAAAAACATGCTATGTATGGTTAGAAATACACCACTCAAAACAATTGTAAAGTGCCTGTCTGTCTCAACAAGTGTTATAAAACCATTAGTCACAAAGTTATACAAAGTTTGCACAGCACTGGCATATGTTCTACAATGGAAAGCAGTTCTGCCTTCCTTGCTAAGCAGACAAAACTAACTACATACAAGTAGTGACACAGCAGTGATAAACACAGCTAGGCCTTTCTTTAATGTGTCACAGTAGCAGGGAAGGAGGGTCATAAAACAACTGAACAGATGTCCAACAAGCAAACGTTCTGTTATAAGCCTTGCTTAGTGATTTGGCTGTATAACTTGGTTCACATTTCTAACCTTTCATGCTGTGCTGGGCATCTGCACAAATGATTAATGCTAATCAGCCAATTTTGGCAGAAAACAAAATGCCGAGCACAAACATGACTGTGTTTTGTGATGTCATAAAGACTTGTTCATGTGGGGCAGACTACATACTGTAGTGTCATAATGCAACACATTATGAGTCATCAGATGCTGGTGTCTTCACTCGTATCAGACATGTTTTGGTGATATTAAAAAAGCAGTGAAAAATAATAAAAATAATTGCAAACGGCGAAGTAGGCTTAAACAACTTTCATTGTTTTTCACTGCTCAAAAACATTGTAAGATGTGTTGTACAAACTGTTTCAAATACAACATAGCAGTGAAGTCAAATAGTTTTACGGACCTTACAAGAAAAACCCTAAATTCTAAAAAAATTCAAGATTTCTCTCGGCCTTAAAAGGAGTTAACAAAATATTTTTACGTTTTTTTTTTTTTTAAAAGTCCATCACATTATACCTTTATTGCAATAGGGAGTTGTTCCAGACCAAAATCCTGTATTAAGACAAATCTGTGTTTTGTTTCCACCTAGGGGTAGTGTTCCGTCATTGCAGTGATAANGCTAGCGTTCCGTCATTGCAGTGATAAGTTATTATAGCTCCTCTGGGATAAATTGTCAAGTCGGGGACGAATATTCCATTTGCAATTGGTTCCGGTGGGAAACAAGTGTGATAAACTAAAAAAACAAACTTCAGATTACCTAATTGCAAGTAACCACACAAAGGGGGGGGGGGTAGTGTTCCGTCATTGCAGTGATAAGTTATTATAGCTCCTCTGGGATAAATCGTCAAGTCGGGGACGAATATTCCATTTGCAATCGGTTCCGGTGGGAAACAGGTGTGGTACACTAAAAAAACAAACTTCAGATTACCTAATTGCAAGTAACCACACAAAACCCGCAAAGAATTTTTGCGTGTAAATATTTACAAAATTTTAATGCAGGTGTACATTTAGGGTAATTCATTACAAAAAGTATATATATATATAGCTCAACTTAAAAGCAAAACTGCCCTAATCATTAAACTGAGCTGCTCTTTAGAGGATCAATACTGCTTCCTGTTTATACAATTAATTTAACTACCATGAGCTTATTCAGTTGACAATAGCCCCGGGGCATTTCAGAAGTGCAAAAGCAAGTTTGAAACACAACATTTAATTTAATACATGTTGAATAGTGGTTTAAATACAAATGAAACATGAAACATACTTTGCTATTTGGTGAACAGCAAAGAAACTCTATAGTACATTTTTTTCTTATTCATTGCCAAGTGTATAATACTGCAATACAACCAATAGAGATATATTTTTGGTGGCTATGTTGGAATAGTTGGTACTACCATTTTAAAGAAAACCTCTAATAGGAAATACTATGCTTTGAAATTAATGAACATAACTGGCCATATAAACAAATGCAATAAATATAATTTTTATAAACAAATGCAATAAATATAATAAGTGTTAGCTAAGCCTAGTTTGTCATATTAAAAAACACATAGAATATAACTTGCCTTCTACACACACTGGGAGATCCATTGGACTCCATGCCAAAGATCCACCACTATTATCGGTACAAGCTCGATATGTTGTTGATGTATTCAAAGCAAAACCCTCATCACAAAAGTAGTGCAACGTTGAACCATTGTAATATTTCAAATTATCTTCCACTTTTGGTGTTCTATAACCATTTTTCGGAACGTAACCATCATCAATACAGGTGTTTGCTGAAAAAAATATCCCATAGTATATATATAACTGATGATAGTTTAACTACTTGGAAATGCTATAAGGGTAAGTATTATAGCAGTAAAAACATTAACAAATGAAGCATAATTTTAAATGTATCATAATAGGCTTCCTCTTTTTCTCGACTTTTTCGTATCTCAAGAAATGAGAAATAAAAAAATCATTTCTCGAGAATCTTGAGAGTCTCGAAATTTTTATTTAGGCAGATTTAAAAAAAAACAAGCAAGACTACTGCCTGGAAGNACTGATGATAGTTTAACTACTTGGAAATGCTATAAGGGTAAGTATTATAGCAGTAAAAACATTAACAAATGAAGCATAATTTTAAATGTATCATAATAGGCTTCCTCTTTTTCTCGACTTTTTCGTATCTCAAGAAATGAGAAATAAAAAAATCATTTCTCGAGAATCTTGAGAGTCTCGAAATTTTTATTTAGGCAGATTTTAAAAAAAACAAGCAAGACTACTGCCTGGAAGAGATGAAAGTTTAGGAGCAACGCACTTCAAAAATGGCTGTTTTGGGAGAAAGGAAGAAAGTAATCTGCTCACTGCGCTTGAGGGACAAGTTGAAATGAAAAATACACATATTTAGAGCTGTCGCGTGTACTTTTGTTTATAATACGTCACATAATTTCTAGCGGATTTTATTCATTTCTCAAGAATCGAGACCCGATTTTTCGAGATTTCGAGTAGTTCTTAAAAAGGAACTCTAATCGTAATCTTTACACAAAAAGCTCTTTTCTGATAAGCCAGAAAACATTTGGCACAGAATAGTATAAAATGAAACTTACATTGGCTTGCTGTTGCCAAAGCAGTGAAGCTCCAAAATAGTATTGATGAAATCACCATAGTTTGAAGAAAATCCACTAGCATAAAACTCCCGAAAACAATCAATTCTTTTTCTTTTCAGAAACAGTGAAAAACACACCAACTTTTTGAAGATTTACATCAGTAATACATGGTACTATGAGTTCAGGTCGCTAATAATATATGAAATTGGTCGTAAAACAGGATCAAAATTAAAAGAACTTAGTTTTGTGGATTAAAACGTTTGTACAACAAAATACTGAAACAGTGACCTGGCTGTTTATGAGAAAAATGTGTTTGGTACAAAATAAACATGTAACTCAAAAAGATTCCAGTTTACTATTACAATGACAATTTAGAACAGAAACCTAACAAAAGGTAAATCATCAATTAGTTCCCTTGGCCACAAAAATCATACTGTGCACGATTTCTATGCGCAATATAAAATTTACCAACGACGGCACAGTTTAAAACAAACAAAAACTACTTTTTTCTTCATCAAAACTGATTAAAAATAAAATAAAAAATATTTCATTTAAGTTTGTTTTTGTGTTTTTCCACTGTCTTTCGAAAACATAGAACTTTTTATTTAAACGAGTTTCATAAATGTTTTACGATTTTTTTTATAGATCTACCCTTGATACCGTTTTCTTATTGCAACGTGATAGTTAGGTATGTTTAGCAATAATTAAGCGCATGCCAATCTTAATAAAATGAAATAAAACCTGTATTTTTATATTTTTCTCCGTCAACTTGACCGAATGGTACCGCGCGCCTGACCCACATACAGACAGAAAAAACCTGATCGGGATTCATCCCCTTGAGTCTCCTGGGTTCGACCCCTGTGAAGAAAAAAGATAAAAAATATAACATATTAAAAATAAAATAGAAATATATTTCATTTAAGTTTGTTTTTCCAATGCCTCACGAAAACGTAAAACTTTTACACACAAAAAATTCACAAACGTAAACGATTTTTATGTGGCCGTTTTCTTATTGCATCGTGATAGTTGGTAGAGCTACTAACACTGAGATTTGGCTTAGGCCCGGTCTGAAAACTTCTGGTAGATGGCGCAACAGAGCATAGGTGTTTATGGTGCTGTTACAGCAATTTTGGTTTATGGTAAGAATAATTGCTGAGTCACCCACTAGTGGGAAATTTTATGTTTTTAGAGGGAAATTATGTGAATCAGAAGTCACCAAACTCGGGCCCGTGGTTTGAAATTAACCGTTGAAAGTTAATTTAATACAATATTTTCCGCAATAACATGTAAGTAAGATTAACTTCACCTACTTTTGCAAGGCGCATATAAATCCAAAAATCGTTTGTTACGTCACAGACATTACTAAAAGTATCAATGACTTTGTTATTGTTCGCNATTTTAAAACAATATTTTCCGCAATAACATGTAAGTAAGATTAACTTCACCTACTTTTGCAAGGCGCATATAAATCCAAAAATCGTTTGTTACGTGACAGACATTACTAAAAGTATCAATGACTTTGTTATTGTTCGCGAATAA
>QLIY01001456.1:0-37707 GCA_003260075.1 Phallusia mammillata | reverse complement strand
AGAAAGACTTCCGGTAAAATACATTGGGGGTTCGCAGGCGTATAAAATTTACAAAAGGGGTCCGTGACTACAAAAAGGTTGGGAACCACTGCTCAAGCACAATAAAGAGATATTACACCATGTTCAGCAAGTTTTTAATACTTTAGTGAAGAACTTTTTACAACAATGGAAAAACTCACGCAAAGGGATCGTTACAATGTCCAGCAGTGGTGCGACGTCGCAAAACAAACCATTAAAATATGTCTCGATGTAGGAACAAACTTTGCCGACAGAAGGTGTTTGTCACTTGTAGTATGGTAAAAGTATTAACTGGACGCCACATTACAAAATCGGCATGTGCTCTTTAGGCAATGCAGTCAGTCAGGGAATGTTGTAACAGTCTACTGGGCATTGCTTTGCGCTACCAGTTAACATTTTATTGTTTTCAAAAACAAATGTCATTTCGCCGAAATAGAACTCGAAAAAGTTTTAGACGAAATTTTTTTCTTACACAGTTTACCACATAACGGTTGAATTCTGCCATTCGCAGCAAATCCTCGATTATAAGAAAGCAAATCACAAATTCGTTCCATTTTCAGCAACAAACAATATTTCAAAAACAAAATCTGTCTGAAAACTATTGATTTACGACAAAAATGAATACAAATGAGTGGTACAGTGAAAGCAAGGTCTATTATATCGCAAGTTAATGTTTTGTTCCGGCCCCGAAGGCACGATTTTGACAGTTGTTTGCAAAAGGTCTACTAGTATACTATCAATTTCTCAAATAAAAAAGTGACGAATATGTCTACAACGTACCCCCCTAGGTGGGTAAACATGACCAAATTTGCTTTTGGGGGCCTATCTCACTTAACGTTTTTTCAAAGTAAAACTTTGACCAGTGTTTTAAGAACATATAGTAGGGTACTATCCAATTCAGCAATAAAAATCGGACGAATATGTCTACAACGTACCACCCCTAGCACTTCAATGTGCTCCATTTTCTTAAGGGGGCCTATCAAAGTTGACGTTTTTTAAAAGTTTGACGAACAACGAAATTATGTTCCGGCCCGACAAAATGCAAAACACTTTGTCGCTTTAAAAGAAATTTGTCCTGCAAGTTATGTCATTATCCTGATGAAGGCGTCTTGTACAGGACGTCGAAACGTCGATTGTTTACAATAAAACTGCTGGATGAGCAATACTTCGTCATACATTATGCCTGGCAGCAATAGCTTATTTCATGAGAAGGCATGTTGACGTCATGAATGAAGTTTGGGCTCGTTACGATGAATATTTCGCAAAATGACGAAGGCCTGCATAATTCGATGATGACGCCATAGTGACGTATCCGAGTTATGACGTAAACCAAAATAAAATAATAATTTATGTCGTAAGCTAAAAATAAAATTTGAAACTGGTATATGGTAATCAGTTCAATTGCAAAATTTCCCATAAAAAAGTTCAAAACTCATTTCGGCGAAATGACGGTGGTTTTCGAAAGTAATGTTCACCGCTCGTACCGAAAACATTTATGAGGGGATTTACCTTTCGTGAAACATGAGGTAAAATACTGCAGGGGCCCGCTTTTTGTCACGCGCCGAGTTTAAAAGACCTTTTCTGTGACTTTTCTTGGCGTTGGTGTAAGCTGATTTCGTGTAACAGCTGGCCTATGTAACGCAGAACTGGGTGCATAGGAAACAAATTTTAGCGTTGCGTTTGTTCTCTTCAGAAAACGTTTTGTTTGTTATTTTCAGAAAATTAGTGATTTTTACTTGGAGATAAGCGGTTTTGAAAAATGTTGGAAATTGTTTTGGTAAGTACTCCGTGTGTGCATTTAGTTTGATTCTTTTACCTAAAAAAACGCCTAAACTAGTTTGACGCAAAACTTTAAAATCCTTAAACGTGTATAGCATATGCTGTTGTTCTGCATTGGAGCAAAATAGGCTTTGTACATACATAGTTTATGCGCATTTGTCACATTAAAAGCAGATACTAATCAATGCTATATTTAACTCCAGGATATCGTTCGTTTCTATTTGTTACTTTACTGGGACCAAGTTGAAGAAGTTATTTGGAATTGTACGGCGCTTTTAGTATGTTTTTTGTATGTGGAGCGTCAGTTGGATGTAAGTTTACCAGGTTGTTTCTTTGAAGATTTAGCAAGAAATTTAGGTTAAATTTATCTGGATTATTAAGTGACAACTTTTTGGTTTAAATATTGGCAACGGACTGACAAACTCTTTTTTTGTTAGATACGAAAAACTTAAGTCAAAGAACGGTGTGGGACCAAATGCACTGAGTAATGGTGTTAAACCAGATGTACCAAGGAATGGTACTGGACCAGATGTACGGAGAAATGGTTTTAAAACAGATGCACCGAGGAATGGTGTTAAACCAGATGTGCCAAGGAATGATACTAGACCAGATGTACAGAGAAATGGTATTAAAAACGATGAACCGAGGAATGGTGTTGGACCAGATGTACAAAGAAATGGTGTTAAAACACATGTACAGAGCAACGGTGTTGAACCAGATGTGCAGAGCAATGGTGTTAAAGCAGATGCACATAGGAATGGTGCTGGACCAGATGTACTAAGAAATGGTGTTAAAACAGATGTACAGAGCAACGGTATTGAACCAGATGTACAGAGCAATGGTGTTAAAGCAGATGCACATAGGAATGGTTTTGGGCCAGTGGGCTACGCAAAGGCTGGTGTCGAAAATTAAAAAAAATATATAATTTTTAGGACCACAATGACAATTACGATAACTTTGTGCAAAGCATTTGGTGATATTTCCGTAGAATTATTTCTGCGTTTTGCGCATAACAACGTTGTCAAGCTTAATCGAAATATTTATTCGTAAAATTTGCTTTCATTTTTTCCAAATAAAGATCGTATGTTCAGTGGTATACCTAATGTGTTTTGAAAGTGTATGTTTTTTATTCGAAACGCATGCTTACATGTGTGCGCTTATGGTTAAAATGTAAAAAAACGAAAGTATTAACTTTGGGCAATTCGCGGAGGTGTTGTTGTATCACTTGAAAGGTCACACGGAAGATGTTTAAACAGTGGTTCTTAACCTTTATCCTTGCTGCACCCCTTTCAAATCACCAATTTTCGCACTCCCTTCTGTAATTCCTTGTATTGAATAGACCTAACCAACCTTAATGATTCAGCATCCCCGCACCCCCTATAGGAACAGTTCTCGTACCCCATAGCGGTGCGTGCACCCTCTTCTAAAGTATAATTTATTAAATCTTACATCTTAACCCTCCCCCTCTCCAGCTGCTTAATAAATAATTCACTTCTTTGCGCCACCTATCGAAAATGAGATAAACATATGTCTGACGGGAGATATAGTGTTAGTAGCTCTACATATATCGACTTGTCATTAACGCAAAAATTGCAAACTACATTTGATTCGAGCTCTCATTTTTGCGATGTAAAAATGTGTCGGCAAAGTTTCCAAAACCTTACAACCTATTAGTGTATGCAATGCTCCTTTCTACCTTCCCTCTTCGCCCTTCTCCCAGGGTCAATGCATACCCGTCGTCGCCGGGGAGCGAAGACCCTGTCTTTTTGCCTTACAATTCTCAACCGTTTTTGTTTTCTTGCGTGCTTCACGTGACCCTTGTTTGTTTCGCTCTCTATTTTCTCGTGCGTGTCTCTTGTACTACGATTTTTATGTCGTGTACCGGTGACGTCATTTTTTTTTGTTTTTTATATTCGTGCGTGCGTGTTTTATTTTTCGCTATTCGTACTACGATTTCTATGTCGGGTACTCGTGACGTCTTTACCTTTTTCTTTTCACTTCGCGCCGCTTCTCGCAGGGCCCAAGCATATCCGCCAAGGCGGGGAGTAATGGCCCTGGCTTTCTTCTTCTCTTATTGACCAACCCCGAGGGGTAACGGCACCGCGTTGTCAGGCGTGACGTGCCCGAAATTCATCGGCCTGATGATTTCGTTGTTTGTTTTTATTATCGCATTGAGTTTTTCGTATCGCTTCGTTTATTGGCGTTACAATAAACAAAAGATGCTATTATTTAAATTAAACCTTTGTGACAACAAAAGGTATTAAATAACAATGATAGCGTCCCCACAACCAAGCGACTTTACTACAGTCATTACCCGCCCCGCATCGTCAAATGTATTTGTCAACGTAAAGGGCCGGTGGACGGCTGCGCAAGTTTAAAGGAAATAATAAGATATGACCACAAAGTGTTGCACAGAATCAAATAGGCGTTCAAAAGTTATCGGGATTTGTACTTGGGATGACTTCGAATTCCTAAAAAGAGGACGATATACAAAACTAAATATTTACAACTGAAAGCTTGCTCATGGATAGTCATCGGTCTACGCGGAAGTTATATTCGGGAAATAGAAAATGGAAAGCGATGGCAAAGAGAAACACCGACGTACAGCGTAAGTAAAATGAGCAGTGTGATAAATTATTTTGCAGAATACGCTATGTTGAAAATAAAGGCAGTTAGGTTAAAGTTAAAACCTCTTTGAATGTGCTGGCAATTATCTTTTAACTACCCCCCCCCCCCCCCCCCCCCCCCCCCCCCCCCCCCCCCCCCCCCCCCCCCCCCCCCCCCCCCCCCCCCCCCCCCCCCCCCCCCAAAAATTTGCACTTCATATATTGCATACTCTATTTACTGATTTTTTATACATTTTTTTGCAAATAAACACGAATAAGTGGACATGGCCCCACTCACGTGTTATATGCGAATTGGTTACCGTAAAAACGGTACGATTATTTATAGTGACCTATCGTCTTACAGCGGTCAAGCTGACTGTAACGCCTTGTTAACACACACCCGTAAAGCCCGGAACATTATACGAGGGGAGAAGGTGAACAGAAGGAACGGTTTCTACGTAAAGCAGGGCATTAAACACTGCGCTTAAAATGTAGGAATGTAACTTAAAGCTCACCAAGTGTTTTAGAAACCGGAAAAAACCTATAACACGGGCATTGCCAGAAATCACTGTCACATACCTAAATACACAAGAAAGTCCCCCCCCCCCCCCCCCCCCCCCCCCCCCCCCCCCCCCCCCCCCCCCCCCCCCCCCCCCCCCCCCCCCCCCCCAAAGCGGCAGTGTAGAAAAATTACGCTTCACGTGAGTATCGTACAATAACGCAGCTTGAACAAATATAACTTAAGCAACTTGCCTAAAACCCAACTACAGGTACAATACAACTAGGCCTATTACAAAGCAAAATGACGTATTATTTAGGTCAGTGGTTCCCAACCTTTTTTGTCGCGACCCAAATACTTCCCAAAATTTGGTTTTGTGGATTCTTGCGACCCATAAACATACATTCTTACTATTTTTGGTTGATTTTTGTTTGTAAATCAGGGAGGCTTTTCGAAAATTTCTGCGCCAATTTGAAAAATCAAACAATACTCGTTTATTTTTAACCAACTTAGAGCTGGTTCAAAGCATTATGAGCCAGACAACGCTTAACAGTGATCTCACACAAACATTATGGCGTCACAATCAGAATTAACCACTACCACGCCAAATTGTCATAGATTATTATTGGGCAACAATTTATAGCCTTGGGAAATAATAAAATAACGCTACGAAACGAAGTCAAGCAGTAGATGCCACAAAAGCAGGCGACCCAACAGAATTGTCAGGCGACCCAACTTTGGGTCGCGACCCATAGGTTGGGAAACACTGATTTAGGTCATTGCAGTTAAGTTGGCATTCATTATGGTAATTTACATTTAGGAGTCGTTAACACATGTATACAAAAGTGACTCACCAATAATAACCGCCAATACGACAATAAACAACATAGCGCCGTGCTCCACGGATGTCAGAAACGAAAAGAACTAAACCACGTTGTGTTATCACACAAAATTGACATTTAATTGTTACGTCACACAACGCAATAGATTACAACTTGTTACAGCACAATTTGTAGTGAGGAAAAGCGGGAATCAATAGAAATCGGCAATTACTGGACAAAAAAGATGTAACACTGACAATGGCCGTTTATTGACTATTTATTAGGGCTTTTGGAAAAAGTCCATTTTTTTACATTTATTTTAATTAACAACGTTTTGTCTGATATAGTATCACCTGAAGTATCTTTTTTCGAGTTTAAATCGCGTCTGAAGTATAAAATCTTCGTCAAAACTGGAATGCACATGCTTATTTAATAAAACCACATAAAATTACTGTGCTAAAATAGTTGATTTCCCTCTTATTTGGGGGGTGAAGCAGAGACTTTTCGGTCTGCAACCGCCACAACTAGTGAATCTCTAGTGACACCTGTCTGTCTGACTGCCCAGTGTGCACAGATTACGCGCTGTAAAGGTAACCATTGGGATAATCAGGCTAAAATTAAAAACAACAGACAAAGAACAATTGTTTAACATTTTAGCACGTAGGGGCTTGTATTTCTGACCTAAAGGACTGGTGAACCTAAAAACGAAGATTTCTGGGTTATGAGGTAAAATGGGGACATCTGAAAGTTACAAAACCTTTTAAAATACTTTACAATGCACAAACCAACAAAGTATGAAACTCCTGAATCGTGTACTTCAGTAAGATAGTCGTTTAAAATTCATGTTTGGTGATCTGTGAGTGAGCCGCTAGGTCATCTGGGGTCAAACTTCAGGTGAATAATTTTTTACAGCTAACTGACATGTGTGTAATTTTGAATAAGTTTAAAATCTCTGTTTTTTTACCAATGCGTTGTACAAGCCAGAGTTAGACAAAAAAAGAAGAAAAAAACGGACAAACACAATATGCTTTCTCTGCCTATAACAAACATGTAAGTTACAAATTCCGTCAGTCTTACTTTGCTACACTACACAGACGATGCAAGTGTACAGTCTGGTGCCGGTCTGTGAGGAAAATTGACCAGGGCGGGAGCATTACATTATGTAGGCGAGACATGGCCTAACAACAAACTTGTTGCACCCAAAGTTAGTGATTTTGTCGAAGGGATTAGCAAAATATTGCCCGGGCTTAAAGCGGTCTGCTTAGCACAAGAATGAATATGGACAGTAGCACACAACCAGCACTGCACGTTTGAATAGCTGGATGACCTTTATCCCAAGGGTATTCAAATATACTTGGCTAGATGTTTAATCCTCCAGATTCATTTGACATAAGCAATACAACAATGCTTTTTGATGTGTAATTTAAACTATGCTAACCTACGAAAGACAATAGGTGTACAACCAAGGACTCGCAAGACCACAAAACAAGGGGCCATTGTGTTGTATGACGAAACACAAAATGTTGTAATAAATTCAGATTGTGAGAATTTGTTACGACGCATCAACTTTTTAACAAAAAATGAAATTATAAAATAATAAATAATCTGCACTTAATGACGTCAGGGTTACATAACGGTAGTCCAAATTTCCGCTTGCTTAGATGTGTCACGTGATTCAGTAAAAAATTTGGGGCACATAATAAGTTTTGCTGCTATAACATTCTAACTTAAAACTGTGTTTAAAGTACCCTATATTATTTGAAACTTTATTTTTTTAATTACGGTTACGCACCACTGGTTTCAATTGGAAAACCTAGTCATCGGTTGGACCTTGATGGGCAGGGCAGCAACTCTAGAAATTTTATAGCTAGATCTAGATTGTTTAAGCCTAGATGTAAAATTTGTGATTTGGATGATGGCTATAAAATCTAGATAGATTTTTCAACGTTTGTTATCACCATAGGAACAGTACAAGCCGACAAACTTTCCACCCAGATAACCACAAAAGCCTTAACGTTATAATGTTATAACTGTAACAGTAAAAATAGAGTAATTATAAGAAAGAAGTAAGCTTCTTTAACATCTAATATAGAACAATTTATAATAAAACATTCATATGTGTTGTTGTTTGCCTGTTATATTACATTAAATTGGAGTATTTTAAGTTTAGATATATTTTTGGGTGTTTTTTTTTAATCTAGATCGACGATTCCAGATAGTTTTCGAGGTCAAACTAGATTATTTCATTCGAACAACAGTGACAACCCTGTTGATGCGTATAAACTCGATTTCTGACCGATTACCAATAATTGCCAAAGAAAGACTTTGATATTTTTTGGATAAAAGCAAAATGTATTTTTTTTTATTCTCGGATGAAGTTTTTGGCATTTGGGTAAGATCGTTTTTCGTTGTACTAAATCAACAAATTGTGGTATGCGACTTGTGGTATACGTCTTTTTAATATAACAGTCAACAATAAACGGTTCTTAACACTTATGACACCAACTAAAAAACAAACATATTTGTTTTCAGATTCTATTTGAATAAGAGTCTGGGTAAAAAAGATGCTTTATGAATTCTGTTTAGTGTTGACTGATTTTGGAGCAAAAGTGTTGCTGCTTTAGTGTTGCTGCTTTAAGCCGTACAAGATCACAGTTGTTATAACTCAAAAACAAAGTTTAATTAGTAATAGTCGACGATTTTGCTCCGAAATCGACTTAAATACTAAGGAATACTAAGCACTATTTTTTGTCAGGGTCTTATGTTGGTCAGCATTATCATATACAGAGACGAAATAAGGGAAATTCTTTGGGAATACACTTGGGCTTTATTTTTTCGCTTGTAAGTTAAGTACAATCTGTTGTTTTTTGTTTGGAACGCTAAAACTGTTGCGAATTTACGAAATATGTGTTTGAAACGTAAAGAATAAGTTTGACCTGAAAGTTATGGTAACATGAAAAATTTAGAAAAAACAAATGGAAGTAGATTTAACTATTGTGTAATTCTGGAGCGAATAAATGTAATGAGAAATCACATAATATTTTTAATATTTTAGAGGCATTTTTGGCTAAATCCAGCCTGTTAAATACCACAAAGCATAGGCTAGAAAAACCTGGTCTGGGTTGGAATTGGCAAAGGCTACGTGGGAAGCTTGTCATACCACTAACCAGCAGCATGGCCTGCCCAAATGCAATAGCTCCCCCCCCCCCCCCCCCCCCCCCCCCCCCCCCCCCCCCCCCCCCCCCCCCCCCCCCCCCCCCCCCCCCCCCCCCCCCCCCCCTTGTAACAACACGCCGATGTGTTTCAACCGTAGGCGCCGAATATTTGCAAAGTTAAGCTGCCTTGACGTGTCTGATGTGCCTCTAAAATAAAAAACACAAAAAAATATACATTGCTACACGTTGAACCTTTCAACCACACTAGCGGCGTGTTCTAAGAATATTGCAGGTTTGTTGTTACCGTGTAGCAATGTGTATTTCATATATTTTTTTTTTCAGCGGCACATCACGCACGTCAAGGCAGTTTTACTTTCCTTCAAATATTACCGGCCTTAGATGTTGCGTTTTCTAAAACCACACGCTCTAGCACTTACGCAATATTTAACCACCTTAAAAACGTCCATTAAACAGGTCGGTGAGCAGAAAACTTGTTGTCTGATTTTTTTTCCAATCTTCATGCATACAAACGGAAGCAGTTAGTAGCTTTTGGCCAAACACCTAGTGCAGGATAAGACTACATACCACTCATTAAGAATTATAGCACGATTAAATTAGCCAGAAAATGCACAATGATACAATGAATGTGTTTTGAGAAGTCACAAAAAGAAGTTTGGCGTTTGTAAAAACAATTGGTCAAAACTGGCTGTCACTATAATTACCGAAGAACTAATTATTCTCCCGGCAATTCATGAAAAGCAATCGTTCTGTTGTCACTTTCGCTCTACCCTTTTTTGATCAATAAACAGTATTGCCAATCCCTGTTTATAAATGTTTTATTTCATAGATATACATTACTGCAACATGCTACAGAAGCAACAGAAGTTAATGACGTCATTGAAGAGATGCAGGAAGACCAGCCTATTGCAGAAATGCAGATGGAACAGCTTGTTGCAGAAAATGACTGGGAGAGTTCAGCAGAAGAACTGACCTCTTCTGAAGAAGACGATGCTGCTATATAAAATGCTGCAAAGAAAGACTGGTACCCGCATAAATCCCAATGTGGTGCTACTAGTGTGATATTTTGTACTGTTCTGCTCTGATTTTATGTACATTTTGAATGCAAAAAAACGTATAACGATGTAAATATTTCAATATTCAATATTTCTAAGATAAACATAAATTACGAATAGGAAGACTTGGGAGACCAGCTCGACTCCGTATGACACCTAAATTGGCCCGGTTAATTTTGAAGATTAACTTTTTTGTTCATGTACACAACAAGTGCGTTCATCACACGTAATTTGGAAATGTGTAAAGGCATCAAATTTCTGATCCTTTATCTTTTTTGTTTACTCACAGACGCTGTACCTATTATAGTATTTTCCTTATTATAGTATCCCTGTTTTCCGTTTCCTCTTTGTGTTGAAGTTAGCTTGATTGTATTGGAATCAAACGTTATTACCCTGAAGCGAAAACGCAATCTTGAATATAGTTTTTGCGTTGTTAACGACCTAAACCGAGTATTTTGTGTAACTTTGTATATATGGAAAGATTGCGCATGCAATTGATTTCGCAGAATGTTTAAGATGGCTTGTTTTTACGGGTCTACACCTGCTATGCGCACATTCAGCTGTTATATGTAAAAGTGGATGCTACTCTTGAAGCTGACTTAGATACTTGCTGGTCACAACTGGAATTTGAGCTGCTTTATATTAACATTATTGTCAAACATGTAATTGATTTTATTCTACACAAATGAACTCTTTTTCATGCTAATAAAATAGATCTAAATTGAGTTAAGTAGTTCATTTGTAAATTCAAATCCGTGGGTTGCAATATGGTTTCTTATGCTCTGTTGTTGAAAGACCCTAATAAATTGGCATTAGATTGCTCATAATTTCTGTTAAAGAATGTAAGATCCAGTAGGTCAGAAAAATATAAATATAACTGTCCTCGCACAATACTCACCTATTGGAGTTTTTTTGTGGAGTGGCTCATAGCTTAATTGGATTTAAGTTTCCATTGTTTTCCGAAGTATTTGTGAAACTTTTAACTCAAACACGTTCTAGTTATTTAGGGGTTACTTACAAAAAGTTAACCTGTGAATTTTTAAATCGTTAAGAAAATAACAAATTGTGAAATGTGTTTTATGACATGACATTGCAATTCACAACTGTCCAACATTTTTTGTGAGTGATAAATTTTTTTACTGCTACACCAAGTGACACATTTATTGTGTTAAGAAAGTTGCTGCACCTCAACCTCTATACAACAACAAAATATCGAACATACCGACACCTATCATTCCCAAATATTTAGCGCGAAATTCACGTCTTGTACTTTTGGCCAAAGGTGTATTTGTAGGAGTCGGCCCCCCCCCCCCCCCCCCCCCCCCCCCCCCCCCCCCCCCCCCCCCCCCCCCCCCCCCCCCCCCCCCCCCTGGAAATGAAAAAAAATCTGTTTCTGTCCGTATATATGTATGCCAAACCAGACTTGTAGTAGGGTCCGAAAAACGACACCGAACCGGAATCGAATCCAAAATCATAAAGCCGAAACCCGGCACAATATCGTTTTTAAGAAGCCCCGCTGGGTATCATCCAACTAGATACTTAGCTGCGTGTGATTCTTTGTAATTGCGGAGAGAGAATGTGAAGTCAGGCCTATTTGTTTAAAAAAACTTTAGCCTATATCAGACCCGAATTATAACTCACTCCTGAACAATTAAGGGTTTACAATAACTGATTTCCCACTTATTAATCAAATAAAAACAAAACAATTTGAATCCTAAAACTATGTCATGGCACACTATTATTAAAGTAACAGTAGTTTTGTAACACTCCATCATCAAAAGATAATGTGGTAAAAATATGTTGTTTTCCATACAGATACAGCTGGTTATTTTACAACTAGTACCTACCCAGTCAGAAATTTTCTTGTGTTTTTCTCCGGCCAAGAAACAAAATTTCCCCACATATCCTTACGACATCTACCTTCTGCCATGTTTGTATAACACAAACCAACGTGAAAGATAAATCTGTGTTGTGCAGTGGTATGGGCCATGCGTATCAAAGCCAAACATGGCACAAACATACACACCAGATATGACAGGTAGATCGCCAAATGCTCTTCCGTATACTATTTATCCGAAACATTTGGGGTTGTATAGGACGTCGAAACGTCGATTGTTTACAATAAAACTGCTGGATAAGCAACACTCGGTTATACGAGCATTATGCCTGGCAGCAACCGTTTATTCATTTCGGGTTGTTGTCATTAATAATTATCATTAATATGATTATAATCATTATCAGCACTAATAAACCGACCGTTTATTATGCTATTTTTAAAAATTATCACAGATGTGTTATGCTCATGCTTGCAGGTGCATGAGCATAACTCTTTTTAATTTTTACATCCAACAGTGTTTGCTTTAAATTTGCCATATCAACAGTGGCAGATTGAAATGCAGCAGTTTTGGGGGTTTCAGTCGTGCTTGATCGTTTTGTGCTGAAAAATGAGGCAACAACTTTCTCCGAAAGTCGGTTGTCGCATGGTTTCTAATACGGTTTAAGAAATTTTAAAAACGTAGGGCTCAGTGATGCAAAACCTTAGGCAAAAGAATGCACCGTGAGTGGTCTTGGTGACAACAGCTTTACTCCAGAAAGTGTCTGTTTATTATTCATAAAGTAAATGAGGAAAGACAAGTGAAAACTAGTATTTAGATTCAGTTTTGTCAAAACCGATACGTGGCAACAAAAGTCTGATTCACACAATATATTTTTGTTATGGTAAGTTTAATACAAGCAAGCCAGGATCACCTTCTTAGTGTTATACTTATTTTTCCTGTACAATTGTAATCTAACTATTTGTTTGTGTCCGTAGGCGAGATGAAAGGGAAACAAACTATCCAGCTGTGTCATAAAGTGAATTGGAAGATGCTGTTTATTAGGTGTTTCCTGGGCTGTTTATTTTGTACCTCGAACTTTTGTTTGTCGAATTGTGAGTACTGTCAATGGTGTAAACGTTATGCGCTAAAAATATATTGCTCATAGTTAAAATGGTGAAATTGTCAGGTAACCGAAAATGGTCCTAAGAAAAAACAGATAAAAGCTGATAAAGGCCCGCAGATAAACCATACAAAGTTCTTATCTGTGATTTAACTGTGGGCGTCAAGTTTCATGGCAAGTTCGGTAGATATAGGTTCTTGATATCATTTGGCTCAGTATCAACTTTTCATCCTACTTTTTCCCTGGGTTTTCGGGGGGAAAATCATAGATGGCTGGAGATAATTTTTCTGACTGGGTAGATATAAAGCTTATAAATACGTTGGCTTAGCTTTAGAATGCAATATCTCCAAAATAATCTCACTCTTAAAGCTAAAAATGCGTGCCTTTAATTACCAATGACGTTGTAAAAAATGTGAACCATTGTCCTACTAACAAATGCAAACACTTAATTACTAGACCAGGTTTATTCCTTTATTCCTACGCTCTACTGTATCTACTGTACGTAAGACGAAGAGACAAAAAAAAGCCACCTGCTGAAAGGCCAGTAAGGGCAATTGTCTGTAAGGTCCACGCCCTATGTAGCACGCAAAAACCAAAGGTACCAAAAACTTGAGTTGTAATGTTTGCTCCAACATCAAGGTTTAAACCCGAAAAAGCAAGCACAAATGCGCCCCGAAAGCTACTTCTAGCAAAAAATGTGAAATATACGTTAGATAACCGACAGTAATATCCGCACAATGTACTGTATTTTGCATCAAATCAATACACACATCTTAGCATATGCATATCGGTGCCAATAAGGGAAACTGAAGTGTGGGAAAATTGAAACTTAGGCCCATGTTTTTGAGACTTCGAAGGCCAGATCCGACTTACAACTCTGTTGAATAGGTGTGGATTGTGGCCACATATATGTTTAATCGTTATTGGCTAAACGAGTTAATATATATTTCAGTGCAGCTATAAAGCAAGAAGATAAGCCTAATATCAGAATTCAATGAAACTACTTTGATGTGCACCGCCATCTTAGGACAAGAAGGATCACAACAATCGCCAGAAGTGCTATGACTCCCACCAAGATAAAGATGATCTGGTTTGGTAAATCCGAGACATTTGGTGAAGAAATCATTTTCCCCCCCCCCGATGAAATAAGTTCTTTGTCCGCTGTGAGAAGAGTTTGCCGACCACTGCTTTAGGCTTTGACTTCATACCATCTAAATAAAAGTTCGGCCGAATTTTTAAAAACATTCGTGCCGAAATTGAAATTTAGAAAAACGGCGCATTCCTTTTATAAATCCCGAATACAAATTTTGGTCACATATTTTCAATATGGTGCTACGACCGGTTTTGTAAATGCGAAGGTTCAAAGTTCCATTTAAAAACCATGGTACTAAAACAGCATTAAAAAACTTAAGATGTAATATTGGGCCCAGCATTAAAACCCGTACAAGAAAATGCAAGCATTGGTTCGAATTACAACTCTACTAAACGAGTAAATATAGATTTAGTGCAACTACGAAACGTAATATCACAATTCAATGAAACTATTTTGATGTGCACCGCCATCTTAGGACAAGAAGAATCACAACCACCGCCAAAAGCGCTATGACGCCCACCAAGATAAAGATGATCTGGTTGGATGAGTGCGAGACATTTGGTGAAGAATTCATTTCATCTGAGCAACAAAGTTGTTACACCTGGACTTATTCAATTAAATCTAAAAGGTCAGAATTGAGGAAGTATAAAGGTTTAGGAACACTATACAGTAATTTAATTAAAAACATAAATGGCAAAGAACTTGTGTACATAGAATACATCTTTGTGCAAACGTTTCAACAATTGCACTGGATTCAGTTCATCAAAGTTATTAAAATTGATATGAACACTTTAAAACATTGATTGTAATGTATGTTTGACATGCTATTTAAAACCTGTACAATCCCGTCCGTTTGGCGTCAGAACCCCCCCCCCTGAACATATCACCTCATCCCGCAAGGCTCGGCACATATCGGAACACTAAATATGAAAGGATTTTGTTAAAATTTATAGACAAATGTATTACGCGTTCAATATTGTACGGCAGAGTTGTAAGCAGGCTTGGATCCTAACCCCAAAGTACACCCCCCCCCCTGAGCAGTATAAAGTTGTTACACCTGGACTTATTCAATTAAATCAAAAAAGTCAGAATTGAGAATGTATAAAGATTTAGAAAACTATACAGTAATTTTTAAAAAAGCAGACTTTTCAACAATCGTTGTAGTCATCAACAGTACAATCATCAGTTTTGATAACTGAGCCTAAGACGGGGTTTATATTCTTTGTTCTCTGGCAGTTATGTTTTTTATTTGAAAGGTTTAAAATTAAATAGAATATTTTGGCTCGTTTTGCACATATTTTATCTAGAAAAATATTCCAAATTGCACTGTATTCAGTTCATTGAAGTTATTTATTTTGATATGTATTCTTCAAAGCATTCATAATAATGTATGTTTGACAAGGAATTTTAAAACCTGTACAATCCCTTCCGTTTGCTGCCAGATCTCTACCAGGCCTGCATGAACATATCACCTCATCCCGCAAGGCTCGGCACAAATCGGAACACTAAAGATGGAAGGATTTGTTGCACTGTGGCTTAATTTGTTTAATGTCCTGCTTAAATTTTAACTTTAAACTCGAATCTGTTAAAAACAGGGAGCCACAGTATTGTTCAGATTGTGGGAAATTGCACTTTTCGCTGTTGACTTACATGCAACATTCGTGCCCCCCCCCCACCTGATGTGTTTAAAAAACGCTGGCGGTTTTGCGTGCTGTTTGATCGAAATAGCATTTTCCGTGTGGTTTATCGCTAAGAAAAAGTGGCCTTCATACGTGATAAAAAGTTCTTACCGCAAACGTTTAGTGATTTTGAAACAAATAACTCATATTTATGAGTACGCTCACCCGACTCACGCCTAAAATTGTTATTATTAACAACCGGAATTTGGGTCGCAGTTAATCTCAGACTCATACCCACATACAGTGCAAATTAGAGTCAGTACGCCAGACCCATTGAAGGCGTACTATGATTTATATATGCGTGTGCCGTGATCGCTGTTCTACATGGACGCCCCAGGGCAGATCCCCCCCCCCCCCTTATACCGCAAAGGTTCGGTGACTTTACTACTGCTGTCTATCATACTTACGATTTATAAAACCCAACAAACTGAACCTGGGTCGCAGTAATTCAGTAAATTTCAAGACTCAAACCAGTATACAGTAAGAATTAGATTCAGTACGCCGGGCCGATTGAAGGCGTACTGTGATTTATATATGAGTGTACCGTGATCGCTGGTCTACATAAGCGAGCAGATCCAAGTATTGAATCGATGTTCGGTATGAATTAGGCTTTTTAGTGAATCCACGATAAACAGTTACCTTTAAGCAATTCTGCCTCCATGTCTTGGACAATATCAAAGGTCCAACTGATACAGTCTCGTCGCGGCCGACTGAACGTTCAACGTCACGCCGCTTCCTTGCATTGGTGCAGCTCTTAAATCACAAACGAAAAAAGATTATATACCAGCGTTTCCCAACTTGGGGTGTTCGAACGGCCAACTGCTCCGTGAGATGTTAAAGGAATTCGTAAAATGCAACAACTTACAAGGTTTCAAGCCTTCTAAATGCCGTCAGATTTAAATATTTATAAAAAGGGGTCCGTTTGGATGTAAAACGGATGTAGAAGTTTTATAGAATGGGATTTCACGTAAAAACTGGATGAGTTTGACTTTCGTACAAACAAAACTGACAAAGAGCTTGTATGATATTAATACACCCATGCAGAACTTCCAACGATCGATGTGCCATTAAAGCAAATTGAGCTTAATCCATCCTTTAACTAAGCACTCAGGAAAGAAGAGTCAACTGGATATGTCGTAAATAATATGCGGAACTGATACCAAGACAGTCACTTTTTATGGAATAGGATCTCTATTGGTAACTGAGGAGTTCATTGCTTGAAATTGCGGTAGAGCTACTAACACCATAACGCACACGACATCCAAAGTCGATTTGGTTATATCTCCAAAAATGCTCACGGTTAGGGCTATTAGGGTCGGGGTAAGGTATTAGCACTTAAAATTCAATAAAACTAACCCAAAAAATTAGTTACTAATGTAAAAAATTTAAAAACTTATTTCCCAACCCAACCCATTTATAGCCGCTAAATAAAAAATTCAGCTCTTTACGCCCCCTAATCGACTTTGGGTGTCGTGTGCGTTGTGGTGTTAGTAGCTCTACCTGAAATTGCAATGTACTACAATTAAGCGTCACAGGTTTCTGCCAAAGAGGGCGTAGAATAATTGGGCAAGCGTGATCAGCTGTAACACTTGTGTCTTGACCTATAAACAATTAGCTCCAGACAAACGGAACTTACCGGCTTATAGCAGAAAGCCGCGCTACTATCACAAACTTTAACAAAGCAATGAGCGTATATGACTTGATCCAAGTCACTGATGTTTGTCCACACAAACGACTGGAAGTTGAACGTCCCGAATCTTGGCTCGTGATTTCGGGTTACATTGATAGCTTGTTGTGGGTCGTAATCGTGGTTGACCTTGCACCTGTCATGGGATAAGTTAAATGAGCTCCGCCACTAAAGTGAAAGAGTGGTTAGTTAAGTATTTAAACCCGATTCCGCTGATTTAAATGAGTCTATGAAAGTTTTCTGTGGTGTTTTTATGAATTTTTATGAAGTCGTCAACTCCTGTTAAGTTTTTTAATTTGTTTTGCCTTACCCATCTTTGATTACGTTGTATCGCCTCGCAGCGTTCGGGCTTCTGTCGATAGTGATCCAACAATCTTCCATCTGTTTAAAATACAAGCTGGTTGGCAATGAGGCCAAATTGTATTATGTGCGCCGGCACATAGTGACAAGAATGGTCACTTTCCTCCTCGGTATCTCGAAAAACTAATTAATACGTTTTGTTGAACCCAGTTATGAAAGAATGTTCATCTCAGCACAATAATGATCAAACTGGTGATCCAGTACTACGAAGCTGACATGTGCAGCACACAAGGCAGGCAGTGGTGCTTGCTTGGCATTACCATGCACTGAGCCTGTGAAACTTAGTTGGTACAGCGCAAGGCCAGTATAGGCTTCGGTCGTGGGTTCAAATCCCACAGTAGGCTAGATTTTTTTCAGTCTATGCCTTGCGATATGAGAAAACGCTTTGGGTAAGTCTGGCGTACTTTAATTTACATTAGTTATATGTGTCCTTAAAGTATCATTGACAAAAAAGTATTTTCTAAAAATCATGGTAACCTAAACAATCGTGTTTTATACCTTCATGATGAATCTCCTTTCTGTTGGAGATATTTTGGAGAGTTCCACTCTTCCATAAATATAATCAGGGACATTGATAACAGAATTGTATGCAAGGGGTGTCGTCATTTCAGCACTTTCATAAAGATTGAATGCGATTGTCAAATTACCGAGTTCAATCTCTGGGGCAAGTTGCTTTTTGCTGCAAAACAAATACTAAGTCAAACTCAATCAACCATAAGTTATAGACGACACAATAATGTCATGCTTGTATTTTTGAATAGTGGATTGAATAGTGCTTGAAACGTTTTTGCGGTTATAAGTTCACGAACTTAGACAGAAGCATAACGTTTGACCAGAAAGCTTCTTATCGTTTATTTTACCCTTTAAAATCAATTGAGATATACAAAAATCATTTTGGATAATTTAACAAATGTTTACCGATTTTTACGACACCAACCTGATTATGGGAATTAATCTCTCGGGTGCACTCTGCAAAAGTCGGGATTTGGGATAACTACAGGTAAATTCGAAATAATAAGAGATAGCTTGTCGATAGATCATATCTTTTCCGTATCCAGATTTCGTGTTCATCACGGTGTAGGTGTAAACCAGTCTGTGCTCTGTTTCCTGTAAAAAAAACGATACAAAGGTGTAGAGACCTTGGTTTACCTCTCTTCAGTATAAAAAAGATAATGTGGACAGTCGAACAAGCGATATGACAAACAGCCCCCCCCCCCACGGTGTAGGTGTAAACCAGTCTGTGCTCTGTTTCCTGTAAAAAAAAAACGATACAAAGGTGTAGAGACCTTGGTTTACCTTTCTTCAGTATAAAAAAAGATAATGTGGACAGTCGAACAAGCGATATGACAAACATCCAAGTAAACGGACATTAAAGCGAACAGACAAACATACAAGTAGTCGCACATTCACAGAAGCTAACAGACAACCATACAATCAGTCAGACAGCAGTCATACTCGCAAACAAACCAACAGCAAAGTAGTTGGACATACGCGGACAAACAGGTAGTCACACAAGGGGAACAGACAGTCGACAAATTATGCTGGCGGTCAGTTGCAATTGTGGACCGTCACACGCCCCCCCCCCTAGTCACACAAGGGGAACAGACAGTCGACAAATTATGCTGGCGGTCAGGCGGACAGTTGCAATTGTGGACCGTCACACTTGCGGACAGCTGGCCGGAAAATAGACTGATTGTAGAAATGTCAGACAGTCAGAAGACACAGAAACTTACAGACAGACTGTCGGTTATCCATACAGATTTACAGTAAGTCAACAGACAGTCGGACAGCAATCAGTGTTGCAGTCGTTTACCTGACTGACAGACTGGCATTCAGAAATGTCGAAATAAAATAGAGCAAAATCTCCGACAATCGCCTTGCAGTTTTTTCCGATACTTGTCATATCGTGTGGAGCTGTGTTTGAGATGTACATCAAATCTCCCCTTTCGGCATGAACTGTTTCCAAATCCGTAACACTGAACATTTCATCATTTTAGTGTTTGGTTGTGAAATACAAAAATCCACTGAATACGTACTTGATTGTTATTCGGTCACCACAAGCTACTTGAGCCCTCGACGCCTCGCACTCTATGAAAAACAAAATTCAGTTAAGAGTTTGTACCAAAACCCAACGCTTTGACTTCAATTTTTGGACTTGTAGGGCAATAACAATTAGGTAGCAATAAGGCATTTTGTTTTAATTTTAGGAAAGATAAGGTTGCGGTAGGCTAAATGCTGAATTTCGGCCGGGCAGGTTTTAGGCCAGTGGTTTCCAACTGGAGAGGAATTCCTCCCAAGGGAGGAATTTTATAACTATAGAGGAGAAATTGTGTTTAATTTTTACATGTGGTTTGTAAATAGACACTTAGACAGGCCCTGGGAATATGACTTGTGAAGTTGATAAAAGACGCAATTTTAAATGATCTTTGTATGGTTTGGCATCTACTAAACAGTATATTAGAAAGGAATGAACATTTTTTTAAACTGTTAAGGGAGAAATTTGTCGAATATTGTTGGGAACCACTCTTTTAGCCAATTCCCCAACAGTGGAAAAAAAATTAAGTTAAATGAACGAATTCCTGCATATACCTCTTTGAGTTTAAAGTTAAAATAAAATATAAGGGGGATTTAAGTGTTTATTATTATTTTGACAATCACATTGATTGGTTCATGCCTCAAAGGACAAATTCGACGCGCTGGTTTAAAAATTTAAAGAATACTGAATTGACATAACAAGGAGAAATTTATTCCAACCTGCAGTGACCCGGATTTTCGGGACTCTTTTTTGTTCTCCACCGCCCGTGACAAAATCAACTTTAAGCAATTTTCCGATAAAAGTGAAGCTCCTTTCTCCAACTATTGAACCTTCGTTTGAAACAATGCGGATTGGAAGCTCGGATGGATCATCGGAAGTCACCTGAATGTCGTTTTCGTGTTAAGTGTTGTAAATAGAAATCCACAAGAATCACGTTGTGGGATTCAAATTTTTTGTCAGTCGGTTCTATCACAAAAGTCATATTTTTCCGCTGGTTCTGTTACAAAAAGTCCATTCACAGTAACCAGTAACGCTAACCGGTTCGCTGATCTCATAAAATTTCGTGAGACGGTACTATAGAACCGGTGCGAACCGGCTGAATCCCACCACTGGGTACTACTACAAAAATTACTACATCAAATAAACAGCGTAGTGAGAACATGAACATATTAAAATTTAGTCTTTATTTCCGAAAAATAGCTCCTTTTTTCCCCCCCCCCCGATCTCATAAAATTTCGTGAGACGGTACTATAGAACCGGTGCGAACCGACTGAATCCCACCACTGGGTACTACTACAAAAATTGCTACATCAAATAAACAGCGTAGTGAGAACATGAACATATTAAAATTTACTCTTTATTTCCGAAAAATAGCTCCTTTTTTTATGAATATATACATCCAAACATTAATACAAGAATGCTTACCACTATCATTACAAATGCCTTATTAGTTCTAACTGTTCTAATTGTTTTAGAGTCTAAAATTTAACTGTTCTAATTGTTTTAGAGTCTAAAATTTAGACCCCCCCCCCATTACAAATGCCTTATTAGTTCTAACTGTTCTAATTGTTTTAGAGTCTGTCTAAAATTTAGCCAGATATATTGTCGAATGTGGTTTAAATTTTGAGTTTCTGAAAAGGATTTGAATTCCAAAATATTTACATTTATTTGTTTTTTCTGCTGTGGTGAATTTTAAAAATATTAAGTTTAGTTATTTTAAGTACGGAGGGGTAGACAAAATATGCTAAATAAGGGAGAAAACGGCAGAAATTTACGGACTCTCTGTTCGCCGTGCTTCCACATCATATCACTTCTTGGTTTTTTTTCTACGGAGACTATATAATAGCGTATTCACTAATCTTGTCACAGCCCAAAAACATACATAGAGCCCGTCCGTTGCACTAATATCCGTGTCCTTGCCAAAAGACAGGGTGAAGGTACAGGAACGATCGCTCGTAACAATCATCTCACACGCCAGGTTGCTCAAGTACTGACCCTCTTCACCAGGAATGACGAAGTCAGCGGGAAGGTTACTTGCGGTCAGATACACGTCCCGACAAGTCTTCACGTCTACGGTACAACAATAATCGAAGTATCTTTTTTACAAGCGTGATGGGGCATGCTTTTAGCCAAATTCAACCGTTTTAGCAATATAGATTTGGAAGCGGGACTAAAAGTGGAACCCAAATCCGAAAGTACAAGCGTACCAGAAAAAACGTAAGCGATTTTAAAAACAGAAGCCCAAAATCAGTGACCAAAAATGAAGCCTGAAAATTTTGAAGTTAGTGCAAAAAATGAAACAGAGTGAATAATCAGACCTGAACTAGTTTCGCGGTACGACGAAAATCCAAGTTATCTGTTTTATATGAGGAATTGAGTATTATTTTAGCCAAATCCTGCTTTCGAAAACGCGATTATAAGCAATCAGATATGTGTGCGGGACTGAAATTTAGACCCAAACCCAAAAGTACTATGGAGTATCAGATTAAAAACTGTGCCCCAATCAGTATCAAAGTTGGTGCAAAAATAATGCAGGGTGTAAAGTTAGACCCGAATCAATGTAATTTCCATTGGGTGAGGCTTAGGTTTTATACTGATAAAAGCGCAAGAGATTAATTAATGCACAAGTGTACATGGTCAATTATTTTGCTTTGATATGTGCAGTGCAGACGCTATCTCATTAATTCATTACGTTGAACCACCTCAAGCAAAAAGGCGAAATAAACTATTGTTGAACCTAGCGAAACATTGTTAAATGCGAATGCTGTCAAAGGTATACCAGGTATATAGCTGTAAATTATGTCTTTAACTTTTCAAAGCGTCCTTGTCGTCTCACACCCCAGTCAACGTTTTTGCATTATTAACTGATGAAACCCAACTGTATAAGTACTAATAATAGACATTATCGTTTCTATAACCACCAAGAACTTGTCCGACACCTTCACCTATACATCCAATAACCACCAATTTTTATAGGGTTGTACGAGACCTTGATGTTATTATTTCAATTTGTTACAGTTTTATAATGTTTTACAATAGGGCAAAAACTTGTTGTGCAGCACGTTATTCAACAAACGGCTCTAGTTTAACCTATAGACAGGTATTTCGGTCCATGACAGCAGATTTAAACAATTCCCCTCAGGGGTAATGGAGTTTGATATACATCAGATGTGCTGTCTAATGCAACAAGTCATTTTAGCTGGTAAAACCAGTTTAAGTGTAACGTAATCGAATTTCGGGCCTTAATGAGATTTTTTTTGTCTAATCTTGAATCAGTCAAAATCACAAACCCGATTAGTGAAATTCAAATACATAAAAAATGAACTAGATTTAATTTCAAAAGTTTTGCCGCCCAAAACGGTTTTGTACACAGCTTTAAAACGGTATAAAAAAATCAGGGTCACTTACACGGCTGTACAAAAAAGGTCATTGCATTGTGTGGCTTGGTAAGACTGCAGAGCATATGAATCTCGTTGCTAAATGTCGTCTTAAGCATTCCCTCATTAAATCCGTGATCGGTGTAAGTTCCAAGCAAGATGCCTGAAGAGTTTAAACCCTCGTACACCTGAAACAAGCGATTTAAGAGTTTTAAGAGCCGTAATCTCATGGCATTGCGGTTGGCGGTTTTGATAAGCTTCTGTAATTGACATAACGCTACTGGATGGACTTTGAGCTGTAATATATTAGATGGAAAGAAATCAATGATGATGGCATAAGCATTTGCTGAAGCGCATTTGAAAAGGATTGTATTACATAAATCGTTTATCATCCCTGGGATGCAAGGACCGCTAAAAAATGTTTCAAAGCGTTTAACCTGAAAAAGTATATGACCCGGTAACGAACTCCTCACGGACCGGCCGTCGTTGCCGACCACTGACTTAGATAGTCGAGAGTAAAAGAAAGAAAAGCAGGTTCTAAAAATTCATCCCCAAATTTGTGGGCATAAATTAAACAATTTAAAAACAAAAGAAAGTCTGTCAATCATTTTTTATTTCCAATGAAATGAATTTCCAATTTCAGTAAGTTTCCTTTTTCTCCTCAAGAAATCCGAATCTTACCGAGCATCTGTTGCTCCCAATTTCCCCAATTCTGGGAAAGATGGAAACCGTTTTATTTGGGTCTGCTGTAAATGATGCAGTGTACGATTCACAATCGTCAGCTATTTGGAACACAGCGGCTCCACCACGATAGCTGTATTTCGTTCCGCATTCTTTCGACCAAACTACAAACAAATGGAGAAAGCAAAATCCCAAAACTCCAAATCAGCCAACCTCAAAAAGGATGCAATATAATATAGATACTTGCAGTTAAAACAACTAAGTCATCAAGCGTGTAAAATACAAAGGATCTTGCTATCCTTGCATTTTTTGTGTTTTATCGCCTTTGTTAATTTATAGTTTATGACAACATAGTGTTTTCAATTTATGTCACTGCCCTGATGAAGGTGTCAGGAACGGGACATCGAAACACTGGCATATTGTTATAGAAACTGCTGTCGAAACACTGGCATATTGTTATAGAAACAGAGCTACATATTTGCTAATACATAGAACCTATTTGACGTCAGGTTTTACTGTTGATGGAATTTGTAAAAAAAAATAAAAAACACTTTGCCAGTTGAGAAAATGGTAATTTATTAAATCTACACGAGGTCCAAAAATTACTTTTAGGGGGCCACGGTCCACGGTCCACGAAAGGTTGAGAACTATACTGTTATAACCCAAAATCTGCTTACCAATATGAAACGTTAAGGTCAAGAAAACAAACTCTGCAACTGTATAGGCGTTCTGCATATTTTGTGACTGCATTCAAGGGTGGACAATCAAATAATATTCTGAAAAACAAAAAACAACTTCTTAAACCAGTAAGCACAGACGTGTGCAAGTCCTTTACTGTACTATTGCATCTGTCCTAACAGCCTAACATTTCTAACCTAAGATTAGCATCCGATCCTAACAATAGCCAGAAATTGTATACCAAACTTTCAAAATGTCTAGATCGTTATCTAACAATCAGCGTCCGTGATCAGAAACTGCAGACACCCAACAAACAAAATCTGTTTCTGGTAGGGCTTGCACGTAAGTAAAGTAAGATTTACTTGGTTGCACGCAAAATTTCCAAAACAGTTTTACAGTTGATGAGACCTTATAGGTCGAAACAGTGTGCACTGTCTGCAGCTTATCATTTATTGGCTCTATATGCTTTTACAGTTTTACATTTATTTTGTTCCTTTTCATAATTCCTGAAAAGTCTGTCACGGTTGCCTGCGTGGAGCTGACTGGTAACACCGCTTTGAGGTAAGCTTAGTTAGCTCCAGCATGTGCCATGCGTTGTGAATTACTTTTTTCACATGCCAATACCTGAGCGAGAAATGTTCCATTCAGTTTTTGACGTAATCCTCTTGAAATGCGGTTTTGCATTTAATTGGTTGACGACATTGAAAAAGTGAATTGCACTTGATAAACATGCGGTTGGCATTTAAATAAATCGCATATGCGGCATTGTACACACGGTCTTGTGAAATGCTAGTGGTGAATGATGTACTGTTCGCTTTAATTACAGGTTATGTTGTTGTACTTTTTCTTCACAGAGCAGGTTTCCTAACTGAAATATTTCGTTGTGTTTTAATTGATTGCTTTATAGTGTTTTGTGCAAAAAAGGAGCTTGCGGCAAATAAAACTTGTACGGAAAAACTGACAGATTGATTTTTTTAGATTTTTGGAGCCAAACCGAGAACTTATTAAAGTGACACTTTGTAACTATATGTTACAAGCTAATCTCCACTAAAACTAAGTAGGCTACTTTTAAAATGACCATGTTGGGTGTCGATCATTTTAAGCACTCGATGCTTTTGTTGCAAACAAACAAGTGGACAACATTTACTTTGAACTCGGTTTGACCTTTTCTCTGGTTTGCCGGCCGCGTTTAACGAAGACGTGCGTATTAAGACCACTATAAACTCTAGTAACACAACATGTGACGTTTTGTGTCGTTGCAGTTGGATACGAGACCACCAAAAATTCGTAAACTTATAAAACTATAACCTCTTTAAAACTGTGCTATATACATATTAATTGTCAAAGATGTGGTAAAAATATGCAGTAAATGTGTTTGAAAATAGGGTACATATTATCAAACACATTTACTGCATATATATTTACCACATTCTTCGGTCATAAAAACATGGTAGGGCCTAGACCAGGGGCGTGCAACCTGCGGCCCGCGGGCCGCATGCGGCCCATTGATTAAAGTTGTGCGACCCGCAGAGACATTTGGATTTCAAATGTACTCGCAAATGAGTCCAATTATTATATTTTTTGGGCAGATTTGTGCGCCCGGTAGTAGTTTTTTTTTTGCGACTTGACAATATGCTCATAGAATCAACTGCGAATTTTACTTGTAGTAAGGCATTTTTGGTATGCAATGAAGTAAAATCACATTGTAAAATTATGTTATATAAAGGTGCAGCCCGCGATCTAATTATCGCAATTGTATTTGGCCCCACAGTGACAAAGGTTGCCCACCCCTGGCCTAGACCTTATCTGGATACATAACAGCACTCATATATTTGTATTGCTTTTTTCCCTAGTATGTTGCAGGTGCTGAGAGGTTCAAAAGGTTCAGTTAACCTATTTTTCAAAACACGTAAAACAGTTGTACTTGCCATAAAAAGTAATGGAGAAAATGTTTGATTTCTATTGTAAATCGTGGTACAATTTCTATGTGCACATGTTCACAGATTTTTGTTTGTATTGTTGTTTTGTTTTTAAGCTCGAGTAACATGGTAAACTAGCAGTACAAAACTGCCATGAGGGTAACATTAGCATTATGTCGGTATGGCCGCATCCCAGGAAGAAAATTTGCCGGCAAAAACCAGGAACCACACAAAATCAGCCGAAAGGACAGACAACAATTTGTTGAAGGCCTCAAGATTGAATGCACGAATGAAATGTGGCTGACAAGACCGTACCTGAACACTGAACAGGGAAAGTAAGCTGCGTTCGTAAAACAAGACGTTTTTAACTCAATTTGTTTGTAAAAAATTGAATTTGTTTTTGGTAAACGTTACCACTTTTTTCTCTCAATAGTTCTGTGGCTTGAATTTGAAAGTTAAAACAATGAGACCTAATTCATAAGGCACAAAAATTAGATGAGAATCTATCATGACAAGAAAAGTAGCTCCCAACTTGTACTATTTCATAATTACATTTGTTGGGCAATTATGCACTATACCAAATTGTTTATCATCCATTTAAATTCTGTTTTTCCCTTTCAGCTTTCTCAAAAACAACTATGTGCAGAAAACCAAAGGCAGTCCAGTGGTGGCACTAAACAAGACAGATAACTATGAGTATAGAAATGCAAAGTTTCGCATAAATATGAGGCCACATGTCCGTTTCGAAGATCGGTGGAACCATGTTTTAGAACAAAACAAGTGAGCAAAGTGAATTACCTCTTTGGAAAAAAAAATTGCCCAATATATACTGCCATAACCTTTTATCAACTGGTTGAAATATAACAAGAACGAAAGTTTCAGCATTATTAAGATGTGTAAAGCAGCTACTGTAGGGCCAATAGAAACAGTTTGGGGCAAAAGTACACCCTTGAATATGTAATAGGAATTTCCAGTGGTGGGACCAAATTTTTTGTTAGCCGGTTCTGTTATAACAAGTCATATTTCCATTGACAGCAACCAGTAATGCTAATTGGTTCACTGATCCCATAAAATTTCGTGAGATGGTTCTATAGAACCAGTGCGAACCGGCTAAATACCACTGGGAATTTCTCCATGTCGTTATTGTGCTGACTGCTGAATATCTGTTGCATATTTTAGGTGGAACAGTTCAAGTTTGGACAAACCAAGACCCAAACATGAGAAGTTTGCACATGCAATGGTTCCTACTCGCCTTCCAGACCAGTGGCCGAAACCTGACCCAATTGTTGAAAAACTAAGACTGCAAGCGGATAACACTTTATCATTTCCTCCAGACTCAAACACGGAACAAAAAAGGGTGAACCCCAAGCACAAAACTTTGGATGAACCTTATTTGGTTGTTCGGTAGTAAATGTATTGTTTTGTTGTTTGATTTCATGTGATACTGCACCAAAAAACATTTTTAGCTGGTCAACATGCTCAACTTTTGCTACTGCAGCTTAAACATATCTAGATGTCATCAACAATTCCTACATGACTACAAATACATTTCAACTCTGCAGCAGCCCAGGAAAAATACCTAACCCTAAAATGTACAAGGTTTTCACCAGGTTAATAAACATGCCAATGCAAATGGTAAAACTGTGCAGATGGAGAACTAGGCTGCAGCATTTTCATTGGGCTTTAAACCCTCCCCAAAATCGTCTTCTGCATGTTTGTGTCGAGATTCAACCAACTCCAACAAGCGACTGATTACCGCTTCCAGTTTAAACTCTCCATGTACCTAAAATAGATCAAACTTAAAAGATGTGCATCAACGCTTGACCTGACATTATTAAGAATGGACACATTGTATCTTAAGAGTAAAAAGGTATAGTTGTATCAAAATAAAGCAGAAACAATGACAATAGGCATGGGTGCTATGCATATGTGCAGTAAACCTCAGGTAATGTGGACCATATTGGACCCAAAAATGTGCCTGGATTAGGCGAAGCTCAACAGATGTCTATCAGAGCAAGTCTTACCACATACGTATCATTTGTACCCTGAGTTCTATCTGTATTAGGCGAAGATTTGGATTAACCAAGGTTTACTGTATATATGTGTAATGCACATTTAAGTCATTTTAAAATAAAATAAAACTTGCAATCTAAAAAGGTACATAAAATAGCATATTTATACATATTAAAGTTTAGACATGTTAGGTGATTTAAATACTGACCTTATTGTCCCTAGTGCGAATATTGACTGTGCCATTGGCTTGCTCCTTTTCCCCAACCACAAGAATAAAATTGTATTGATCCAATTGTGCATTTCGAATTTTTTTATTCAAAGTCAGCCCATGGTCATATTGGTGTGTTACTTCCAATCCTGCTGCGTGCATTTTTGCTCTTACAGACTCTGCATAGTCATCAAATTTTACTGACACTGACAAAATCATCACCTGTAATAATATAGCATCAGTTTGTAAGTACACACACCGATTGAGATGAGCTGAGCCAGAACCTGAGTATTTTTGACGCTTGGTGCTTGGCCAAGTGGTTGCACAAACTGGCCCGAGCATTAAATTTGCATATTAATGCCCTGCTAACATATGAAACTAGTGTTCGAAAGGGTATCCAAGAACAAAAATAGAATTTTTAAATTCGTTAGATAGTGAAGAAAAACCTACTTCTGGGGCCTGTACAAATACACTACAGGTAACGTAAGGAGCCTCGGAAAGCTACAAAACTAGTGTAGAAATGGTAATGTTTGTGATCAGCAATGTACCATCATCATCGAAAGATGCTTGGTGTTCGACCAAACAGAACATTTGACGTTCTGGTGCATGATCATATGTTTAAAAGTTCTACCTGTCTGGGAGAAAGCCACAAAGGCCACTTTCCACCATAGTTTTCAGTAAGAATTGCAATCATTCTTTCCATAGAACCAAGTACTGCTCGATGTATTATGACTGGCCTCTTCTTTTCATCGTTTTCACCACTAAAAACATAACTAACTGTGAAACTCAACAGTATTCTTGTTTACATGTTTAGAACCAGATTTTTGTATAAAAGTGAAAGAAACAAACAAAATAAGGTCAAATTGCTGTTGATGTGTGGTGAGGAGCTGAACGACATTTCATTATTTTCAAATGTATTTCAGAAGTACCACAAACTCTAAAAACTAAAAAAAAAACAATTTCTCATTTTGAAAGAAGTGAGAATATACAATTTGTATTGGTCTGTTAGCTATTTGAGATTTTAGGCATCAAGGTATTCCACAGAAAAACTTACGTAACATAGTTTAGGTTAAATCGAAGTGGAAGTTGAAAATCCAACTGAATTGTGGCACACTGGTGAGGTCGGCGTAATGCATCCATAATCTAAAAAGTTAAAGTCTTATGCAATGTATATAGTTGTTAATGTACCAAAACCTTGCCCTTACTTGAATATCAATTTTTGGTCCATAGAAAGCCCCATCACCTGGGTTTAACTGCCATGGCTGTCCAAACGCATCAAGACACTCTTCCAATTGCTAGAACAATTAAAATTAATCATACAAAACTTTTATAATTGAGATTACCCATACAAAATGAGCCAAAATGTAGTTCAGCATTATACAGACACTTTTATGTATAAACAGAGAGATGTCATTTGAAAAGTTACTTGTTAACTTAACTAAACAAAGAATTTGTACAGCTTTGAAATCATTTGCACAACACTTTTGTACAGTACAGTAAACTTTGGTTAATCTGGAGTCGTTTGGGAATTTTTTTTAAAGCCTTGCCATATTACAAATTATTTCTACATCAAGTTTTGTCTGAATTAGACAAAGATCCGGATTAACCAAATCCAGTTTAACAACTAAAAAAACAATAAATTAATTGACATCACTAAAAATTTTGTCATAAAGTCGGCAATAAATCAAACAGAATTTTGTTAAACCTTTTCAGCATCATTCCACATTTCAATGTCACCCAGGAACTTCTCAGGGCGAGTAGAGAGGAAAAGTTTAAAGGTAAAACCAAACACTCCATACACAGTTTTAAGGAAATCCAAAGCTCCTGCCATTTCCTGAAAAAAGATTCAAATTTATGATCAAATTACATGTTTGAACAAATATGACATAGTTGGCAAATAAATGAAGTTAATTTCACAAACAGTTGCCAGCTTAGCTTTTGCATAAAGTTAATAGTATAATTTTCCCAACAAATGGCTATGGTTGGGATTTAAGATCTCTAAGCAATTAAGGGAATTATGCGATTACCAATGTTTGTCCGTATAGCAATATTGACGCAAATTATTTTTTGGTGATTTTTTTCAATTCTTGTAATTATGTCTTAATTATAGACTTCAAAAATAATCCTAGGTACATTGTGTTTTATGTGGCAGTTGGTACAGTTTTGAAGGCATCAACAAACTACACCACTATATTACCTGTTTAATTTGTTCAGGCATAGCAAAAATATGAGCATCGTCTTGTTGAAACCTTCTCACTCTGGTAAGTCCAGTTAAGGCACCAGACAATTCATTTCTGTGCAGAACCCCAAAATCAGCATAACGCAATGGAAGTTCGCGCCATGAACGACTGCGATGTGCAAACATCAAACTACAAAAGCAAAAACATTTCAAAAAGCTAATACTTTGCAACAACAAACAAATTTTTCATTTTGCCCACCAGTGTCCTGGACAGTTCATAGGTTTCAGTGCAAATTTACTATTTTCTGAGTCAAAACTGAACATATTTTCCGCATAATGCTGCCAGTGTCCAGAAGTCATCCACAGTTTGGCATTGTAAATATTGGGAGAAATGACTTCTTGAAATCCACGTTTTCTGTACTCTTCCTGAAAAGCAACACAAATGTTATAAAGTTGTGTAGTCTGTTACAAACAGAGTCAGTGCACTTTAAGCATTATTTATTGAACAACAGGACACTTGACTTGATAGCAAATGTTATTCAGTGTCCTTGCATTTTGATGAAACTGTTAACGAAAAAATTGATAAAATGTGAATGAAAAAAAATATACTTCACTTGTGTCATATTATTGATAAAACCCTGATATTTTTTTAAATAACTTAGCAAGAAATACCCTGATAAATTTCATGAGTGTGTTGTATATAAATGCCCCTTTAGGAAAGAAGAAACAGCTTCCAGGACTCAATTCATGGAAGAAAAATAATTCTTGTTCCATTCCCAGTTTCCTATGATTTCTTTGCTTTGCTTCTTCCTATGGAAAAGAATAATCATTGTTTCAGCTGAGTAGGAGGGTATAATGTCACTGATGATGGCATGAGTACTTGCAGAAAAGTTGGAACAATAAAGCATGTCGCTTTTTACATCTATTCATGTTGTTATGTATGTCACTAGAATACAATCAAGTTTATAACAAACACAAACATCATTAAAATGTTTAGTGGAAAGACTTTTTTATATACAGAGTTTCATCTGAGATTTTTCCGAGTATTACCTTGGGTTTAAAATTATGAAAAGCTGTGATTTTTTACTTACAATATTCAAATCCTGAACAACAAAAAAGCAGTTACCACCTGAAATCTCAACAATTACTTCTGCCCAGAAAGGGATGTAAGTTGTAGGTGCTGCCCAAAATTTTACTTTGTACTTGTTATGTAAAGAAACTCAGTTGTATAAAAATATGTAATTTTAAAACATATTTTTAAAGCTTTTTTGTTGTAATTTTACAACAGAAAGTTACTGTGTTGTGTTAGCCCCCCCCCCTTGTTATGTAAAGAAACTCAGTTGTATAAAAATATGTAATTTTAAAACTTATTTTTAAAGCTTTTTTGTTGTAATTTTACCACAGAAAGTTACTGTGTTGTGTTACTCAAGCAGACCTGAAATTGTTGCCACTGTTTCAGCTCCTTCTTGTCAGGAAAACTTATTCCATAAATTCTCTGTAGCGATTCCATATCCTGTTTCCCTTCCCAATATGTTGCAGAATTCTGTGAAAGAGTATTTGGTTTAGCAATTTTCTCGCACAAAAAACAACAAAGGATCTCAGGTATACAACATATGGTTCTAAATATTCTCAGCAAAAAGATACAAGACAGTATTTGAGTGCAAAACATCACCAGGTTGCAACAGTTACTTTTGTCGTCATTCTTTTGTCAGACGATCAGCAGAATGTTTTAATGTTTCTACACTCAAATAATGGCTTGTGCCCCCCCCCCAGCGATTCCATATCCTGTTTCCCTTCCCAATATGTTGCAGAATTCTGTAAAAAAGTATTTGGTTTAGCAATTTTCTCGCACAAAAAACAACAAAGGATCTTATGTATACAACATATGGTTCTAAATATTCTCAGCAAAAAGATGCAACACAGTATTTGACTTTAAAACATTACACAGTAGGGATGTGCCAAAACAGAAGATGTTCTGTTTGGTCGAGCACTGAGCATCTTAAGTTGCTCGGTGTATTGTGCTGTCATAAACATTCTTAATTCTACGCTAGTTTTGTAGCTTTCCAAGGTCCCTTATGTCACTAGCTGTGTGTTAAGCTGTACAGATGCCAGAAATACATATTATTTCAACATGTGGCGCATTTAACAAAACAGTCATTTTTGTTATTGCATACCCTTTCAAAAACTAGTTTCTCATACATGGGCATTTTTTATGCAAAAATTAATCCTCGGGCCAGTTTGTGTAAGTGCTTGGCTGAGCAACGAGCATCAAAAACAGCGATGCTCGGTACCGAGCACTTAGGTTCTGGCTCGGCTCGGCCCATCCCTATTACACAGTTTATTTTGCCATTGTCCCTTTGTCACACTATCAGCGCAGGACAAAATAAACTGTCGCAATCTTGTGACGTTTACACACAAATACTGGCTTGTATCTTTTTGCTCAGAACAAAGGATCTAATACAAAACTGTTAGCTACCTTGTACAGCTGAAAAGCCTTAATTTTTCCAGTATGCCGAACATGTGGACCTCTGCAAAGATCAATCAGTGGTCCACATCTATATACAGTTGTGGTGGGAGTGGTGACTTTCTCATTCAAAATTCGCACCTTTTAGAACACAAAAAATGTATTAGGGTGTAATTTATGAATATAAAGTTGGCTTACTTTGAACTTGTTGTAGGCAAACATCTTTAACAGGTTTTCTTTTGTGATTTCCAATCGTTCGAAAGGTTGTTTTTCTTTCAGAATTGATTTCATGACTCCTTCCACAGCTGGGAAATCATTTTTGTCCGACACAATTCTAATAAACAAAACACACGTCAAAATGCAACCATTTTTTTTATAAATAGCAGAATCTTATCAGTTTTGTTGTCTGAAAGTCACATATCAAAACAATAGAAAGGTGTTTGTTACATAGTGTAATTAACAAAAATGCTGTTTTTCGAATAAACATTAGCATTGTTATTTTTGGTTGATTTCTTACCTGTCTTCCATGAACATGTCATAATAAAATCCCTGTTCGATAGGAGGTCCATAACACAAGCAACCGCCATACGTTCTTTCCATCGCTTCTCCAAGAATGTGGGCAGTGGAATGCCAATAAACAGCCTAATAGAAAAAAAGTGAATTAAACTGTTGTTTCCAAGAAGCAAGATCTAATAAGATGTAAGTTACAACAAAAAGCACTTGATGTACTCATATAGAAATAATTTTTCACCAAGTGTAGTGGATAATTTAGTAAAATCTCATTAAACCAAGGCCTAGATTTTAGTGATTTGTTTCTTAAATACATATTCCCCCCCCCCCCAAGTGTAGTGGATAATTTAGTAAAATCTCATTAAACCAAGGCCTAGTTTTTAGTGATTTGTTTCTTAAATTTTGTTTATAAAAACAACAATACAAGTGTTAATTTATTACCAGCACACCACATTAAGGCAGTCATGTACCTAACATTTTTGTTGTAATATTTATTATACAACATTCTTTGTGACAGGTATATTTGCTTCTTATATTTTTAGTCTGGTTTTACGTTAAGAAATCTGTGTGCGTAATTGGTGACAAAACATGTTTTTATATTTGTGATATTTGTGTTAATGAACTAGACCTGTGCTTCATCATCATTAAACTTAAGCAATTGAAGTTTGGCATTAGACTCCAGTGGTCGATCGAGATCCCAAACTACATTGTTCACTTTGGCCACGATGCAGCTGTCAGCCAATCCTTGACTGCAAAAACAGAAAAAATAAATATAAGAAGGATTTTTTTAAGGTATAGCTGCACCATCAAATAAAAAAATGTATCTTTGTGTTGAAAAAAGAAATAAACAAAAAAATGGTAAGAATTTTAAAATGTAAAAATGAATTTTTGATTTTATATCCTCATAAGAAAAGTTTGTACATTTGTGTTTGTGTTATATATGTATGCAAATGGCAATTTATGAAACTTTTCATGTCAACAGTAATTTTTGTATCGCACAACTGCAACACAACCCACAGTTTGACGCACGATTGCACCTCACAAAAAAAGAGGAGTTTTACTTGCTCAAGCGTAAAAAGAGAAAAAGTTCATGTGACCCAGACCCCATATAGCATCAGGGGGATTTGACAGACAAAGCTTTCAAAGTCTTTTTTTTGAGAGTCTGTTTTTTTGTCTTGTCTTGTGAGAGTTTTTTCTGAACATAACAAAAAACTTGATAAAAGCTGGCAATTTTTTATTGTTGTGTTTAAAAGATCTTTTGTTCCGAGATTTACAGTTTATAATTTTCTGATATATTTTATTAAGAAGTACAGTGATAGCAAGTTTGCATGACAAAATGGTGTTGGAACCATCTGCTTTGACGATTTTGTACTATACTTATGGTGCAGGTAGGGTTTTGCCCTAATGTAATTTACATTTGCTTTGAGTAATTTGTTTTACATTGCAATTTTGTTAAGATAATTGATAACAGATATATCTTAGTGGCCTAAATACAATCCACAACAAATAATTTTAATAAATCTAATGGTCCCCCCCCCCACGATTTTGTACTATACTTATGGTGCAGGTAGGGTTTTGCCCTAATGTGATTTACATTTGCTTTGTTTAATTTGTTTTACATTGCAATTTTGTTTAGATAATTGATAACAGATATATCTTAGTGGTCTAAATACAATCCACAACAAATAATTTTAATAAATCTAATGGCGTTGCTGACTTTTAGGCAATATGTCACATGTAGTTGCTGTTTTATGCTCCTATAACAAACCAGCCCAACAAGCCCAGTACTTTTACATCTCCAAACTTGATTTGCAAAAATAATACTTTTAGGTTGTGATAACATTTTTATTTTTATTTTAGTGGCTGGGGCAGTATTTGTTGTGTCATTTGTGGTGACAAGTGCAGTTTTCTGGGACACACGGGTGATTAAATACGCCAGAAGAAAAGCTCGGCGCGAAGTTAGAAGAGAAGACAATGACAGGTATCCCTTGTAATGCAAGTTTTTAAATGTGTTTTTTAATTCATTGTATTATAGGGGAAGGACAAATCCAGATTTTCAACCAGAATTACAAGAACAGGTTTTTATGTTTTTGTAGTGTGATTTCAATTTTCATGATAAATGGCTTTGGTTTTCCAAATTTAGTTGTTTATCCAACTAACAAAATTCCAGTAGTACTTGTGTTCCCACCACATTGACAAGCAGCATCAAAACCAATAGTGTATGAATGCGAAGTTGATTTTATCATTTTAGAATTTTGTCAACTTACCAAATACTGTATTTTAGAATGAAACACAGCCAACTGCTCCAGAACCTAGACTAATAAATACATCGTTGCAAAGACAAGGTATTTTGAAACACAAACTAATATCCACACTGGTATGTCATGAAATACTAATGTTAAGACTTATTAAAACTTAGGCACTCTTCCACCACCATATGAAGCTGAATATTTGGCTCCAAATGCACCTCAAGGTAGGGTGTTAAAAAAGGACATTTTTGTTTTGAATCATATATTAGACATATAAGATAGTGTGTATATAAGATAAAAAAGGAAAAAAGGCATTAAGAAGCATTTTATATGAACAGAAATAATGTATCATAAATATATTTAATCATCAGTGATTGCCGAAAAAGTCGATTAATAGGGCATGACACTTTTTAGGCAATTTTTGACTGTTATATTCTGCTAGATTTAATCCAGTGGTTATAAACAGGTGTAACTGATGTGGTTCCTAATATCAATGATGATGGCAAGAGTACTTGCTAAAACATTTCAATAATAAGCATGTCACTTTTTACATCTAATTTGCCAGTTGCTTTCCTCGTTACACTTATGAACAGATCTGTGTATGGAGTTTAAAAAAAAATTTATCCAGTTTCAACACATTTCAATTAAGTGTTGTTTTTTTCCGGTGATAATAGTTTTAACATTTTGATAATAGTAAACTACCTGTCAGCATTAACATAAAGGTTCATGAATGCATAATTGTGAAACACTATTTGCAGTACCAGCTGCCAGTCCAGTTAACACAACAGTTAGAAGACAACCCAGAGCACAACACCCACCACTACCAGATATTCCAATCTATCAAGCTCTTGGTGCATCTGAACTTGATGACCAACAGGTAAACAGTCTAAATATGTGACATTTTTTTCAATAAGGGACTCTAAAAACCAAACAACTGAATTATTGCGGTCACGTCTAAAACTTCGGGCCCACTTGGAGCACTTGGCCTGCTTGGCCCAGCACTTGGCCCGCCCCATGCAATTGAATAACTGCAGGCCCACTTCTAGCAAGTATAAAAACTGCGGACCCACTATATATCCATTGCTTGGCCTGTCTCTCGGAGGGAAAACCGCAGGCCCACCATATCCAGTGCTTGTCGCGTCTCTCGGAAGGAAAAACTGCGAGCCCACTATATCCATTGCTTGCCGTTCAGATATTGTCGAAATCAAAATTTAATGACACGTGACAGGCATGCCCTCGGCTTTATCAAGTCGGCCCGCAGTTTTTATACTTGCATGAGGCGTGCCAAGTGCTGGGACTAGCGGGCCCACAGTTTTAGACGTGACCGGAACTATTGTAATGTTTTTGAGATTTCAGTCTATTAGAAATCAATGTCCCTAAAGTTGTATTTTGGTTTATGTATCTCTGCATACTAGTAGCCTAACAAAAATAACTACCAAAGTTCGGAAGGTTTAACAACATGATAAACAGTAAAGGGAACAAAAATATACATGAAAAATTAGTATGGCGCAAAGGGACTTGGTTTTAAGCAACTGTATAAGGCTGCCGACCCCTGCTCTACACAAACATAGAGAATGTTTGTTTTTTATTCCAATTAACTTTTCTGCAGGTACCACAAGTTGTGGATCCTTACAGGAATGAAACGATTGCCCAACAAGTTGTTCCGCAGCCACAACCGAGACGAGCA
>QLIY01001455.1:0-32515 GCA_003260075.1 Phallusia mammillata | reverse complement strand
ACCCACAGCCACAGGTATGCTCACTGGCACATTATGTAATGTAGCACCACGAGGTCCTGTGTTTACATTCCACGGGGTGTTTTGTCTTAATTGGTCCCAAAATTCCTGTACTAATTACCCCGCCTTGCACGTAATCAATCGAGTATTGCTGCGAGGAAATTGCTGTGACCGAGTCTGCTGTGACGCTTTGCCTCGTGAGACTTTTCTTTATACTCACAACGCTTCGCAATGAGTTGAGATTTTCATGTGCAGAATTTATCACTATTTTTCAAACTTTGTTGTGTCCTTCATTGCCTTCTTTTCTTGTTTATTCCTTGTTTAAAAGTATCATATTTAACCGTTTAAATAGATAGGGTCAGCTACTTGTAATGGCCACTAGTGGCTCCAGCTGATCCATTTTTGTTTGCGTCGTTGCTATTTCAATGCACATAACTGATTACTTACTGCGCGTGAACGAAATAAATGAATTGAATTGAATTATCAAACAATTTACCACTTGAGGGCGTTATAGGTTGTTGAAAGCAAATTACCGTTGGACTTTTTAATAGGTGATCTACCTTATTATACCGTATTATAATCTTCAAAACAGCCAGACCCTATAAAAACGAAAAAGATACCAAGCATTGCTAGCAATGCTGCAAGTGTGTTTCGAACCACATTTGAAACTACAAATACTTTCTCTAGTTTATTTGAGTTTTTGAGTAATTTGACAAATCATTATCTGGACCAAAATTATGAAAGTATGAGTTTAAGGTTTCAATCATTTCATTAGTTAATTGTTCTCCACTATTAAGTCCTACTTATGACAACATTCTGTGACATATTGTATTGGTTAGATCCGCTTTGCTTGGGGGAGGATTCAAAGAAATATATATTAGGCAACAATGGAGAAAATCAGATTCAATAACAAAAATGCAAGCTAAATGATTCACGGCAAAGTGAATTGAAGAGCTACCCCCCCCCCCCCCCCCCCCCCCCCCCCCCCCCCCCCCCCCCCCCCCCCCCCCCCCCCCCCCCCCCCCCCCCCCCCCCCCCCCCCCCCCCCCCCCCTTTATTAGGTAATTGATTTGCGGAACTGAACTTAACGGTAAAACAACACAAAGGTGGTTTCAATCATCAGCTTATCGACACACCAAGCGTTTCCTGTACCAACTCCATTGTAGGCCATCGCAGCGAAAAACCAAATGCTACGATGTGTGAACATATGTTTGGAAAGACGCTAAACTCAATAAATCATCAAATAAAGTGGATTTATGGAACTGTGCTAATGATACAAAACCATTCAAAAAGTCTTTTTATTTTCTTCTTTGTACTTTAATTTTTATTTTCTTGTCCGTTACAATTTGACACAGAACCGGAAGCATATACTTGATGTAACAATTTGTAACTAATTTGATAACCCTTTTTTTGATTTCACTTGTGGTTTGACTTTTTCGTGTTGATAACAAAAAAAATAAATTACATTTCTTTGCAGATGGGCAAATCCAGCAAATGATTAACAACTGTCAACGTCTGTCGCACAGTTAAAATGCAGTAAAATAGCTTCGTGTTGCCATAACTGGTAAGACCGTTTCCCCCCCCCCCCCCCCCCCCCCCCCCCCCCCCCCCCCCCCCCCTTCATAAATTTTTGGAAATCCTCAAGCAACCGGGCGCGAACGTTGCGAACAAAGCCGTTCTGCCCGCTTATTCGGGCAGTGGTGAACAACTAATATAGGAACAGACGCAATTAATTTAATCGATTTGTGTGTAAAATAAACTGTTTTGGAGTCAAATGCGCGTTTAGCTGTTGCATGTGAAAGGTTAATCAAACACTAGTAAACAACAATACAAAGTCTATGACCATCAAAGATGTGGTTTTGCAACTGACAAAGGCTAAATGTTTATCTGTGAAAGTATTTTAGGGAATTTTTTGCACATTGATTGCTTGCACTCTAAAACATTAATATGTGCCATTTTTGCGGATGAAACACAACAAAGTGAATACCTATTTAAGTTTCCAAATACTATTATATTTTTAACTTATAGAACCTGGTGAGTTTGTGGATTAAGCAAACTTGGTTCTATACATTCTTTTATGATTCCACTGAGCCTATTCAGTCACCATTTGAAAATAGTAAATTGGAACATGTGTTCTTTGATATGACAGCGCGATTTGTGATTGTCCGGGAGTTTTGTGAGTGTGTTAGTTTCAAATAACATTGTGGAATTAAGTTGCTGCGCCTAAAGTTCTGCATAACAACCAAATATCCGAAATAATTGTCCAAGACTAATCATTCCTATGTATTCAGGACAAGGTTCTCGTGCTAAGAGCCGTTGTTGTTGCTGAAAGAGCAACCCAGACGCGAAGCGCGCAAATGCGAAATGGGACTTCCCCACGCGTTGCTTAAACAGAGAAAGAAATATCGCGTTGCTAGCTTCGCACGCGCTTGGTGCAAATTGGCCTACTGCGTCAAAAACACGATCAGAGTGAAAATTGTTCCTTGCGTTAGTAAAACAACTGACGCTGGTTTTTCACAACGGCGTAACACAGAAAGCACTGGTCTGAGATCAAGTGTCATGGTTGCAAACAGACAACAACACGAAACTTCTTCACTGCAATAACTAATTCGTTAATACTGAATTTGAACAATGCGCCAAAATTTACCTTATAAATAGCATTGAAATATATTAATATTTATATAGGGCAACGATTTTATTTGTGTAATGTTACATGTGAATATATATGAATTTAAATATATTGCAAATTAATGATGATATAACCAGCTGTAGACTTTTTTTATCGAAAGAAAAGAACTCTGCAGTTTTGTAATAAAGATCATCACGTTGCAAAGCACAAATAAACAACCTGGGTTTCGAACAAACAAGAATACCTTCAAGTCCAAAGTTACTTTTGCGTTCAATTATTGCAAACGTTTGCATCTAATAATAATAGAGATTAAGTTCAATAATTGATTAATTAAACGATGAATGTGTACAAGACCTTTGACCGTTTACACAACACTTTATATTAGTCAAGACACTTGATGTTTCATCGTACACAAAGTTCAGAAGTTCATTGTAGCACGTTGTCAATGGGTAAACAGTATAATATAGACAAGTCCTGATCTTCTGACATGGCAGTTTTGATCTTTGTTTTGAAGTTGACTTACACGATTTATTAACTTTATCCTACAATTTACCACTGGAGGGCGGGATAGGTTGTTGAAGGCAAATTATCTTTGGTCGACTATTTAAGAGGTGATCTACCTTATTACACCTTATTATAATCTTCAAAACAGTCTGCCGCTAAGAAATGAAAAGATTTTAAACACTGCTAGCAATGCTGCAAGTGTGCTTTAAACTAGTAATGCCCCCCCCCCCCCCCCCCCCCCCCCCCCCCCCCCCCCCCCCCCCCCCCCCCCCCCCCCCCCCCCCCCCCCCCCCGAACCCGGCTTAAAAGGTTCGGGCCGAAACCAAAAATTTCGACCGAATCAAGCCGAACCTAAACTTTCTGTTTCAATTGATGTTTTCAACTGAACCTTGTGTTGTTGATGCACCCCCCCCCCCCCCCCCCCCCCCCCCCCCCCCCCCCCCCCCCCCCCCCCCCCCCCCCCCCCCCCCCCCCCCCCCCCCCCCCACGAGACTGAACTTAACGATAAAACAACATGAAGGTCGTTTCGATCATAAGCTTATCTACGCTCCACTCTTTTCCTGTTCCAACTCCATTGTAAGCCATGCCGGCAAAATCACCACAGTGTTTCACGCTGTTGTTGTGTCCAGTTGATCCAATGCAAGGCGTTTCGGGATTGCTAAAATCAGTGCTGACTCCTTTTCCTGGACACAGAGCATGAGCCGCTTTATGGGTGCCGTAGCCTAACAAAGTTCTAAACTGGAAATAAATTTAATACCATTTAATACATACTACGACTTAGTATATATCTGAAACCAAAATCAAACCAATTAGTTAAATTTTTGATACTATATTTTTTTCACACAAAAAAAAACATTTACCTGAATGTATCCTGGTGTGAGATAAGGTTGAGCATCCGGTCCAAAATGCTGAAGTACATCACCCACCGACCCTTCATCAAACACCACAGGTACACTGGGACCGTTGTCATCAGGCCAAGAGTAAACACCAGATTGGACAGGAAACGCTTTGTAGAGTGAATACAGGTTGCCCTTGTCTTCGAACTCGTTGAGAAATCTGTTCTCAGTTCGATTTTGAAGATAAGAAGACTTTCTCTAATTATTCAGTGGTGTCTCGTTGGGAACCTTCAAATAAAAAGATTTTGCCTGTTTAAATCAAAATTCCTTAGAAAAAATATTAACGGACTGAAAACTTTGACAAGTCTGAAGTCGTCCACCGTTTCATTAGACATATATGTTTTACCTAAGTAATAGGCATCGTCAGTACCTAAAAACAAAACAGCGCTAAAAATCGTATGCAAGTTAAACCGTAAAGCACAAACAAACGTATTAAAACTGTTGACAGTAAGGTAGAACTGGGACCTGCTGATGGCGCGGTCAAACAAAAAATGTTAACAGTTTACACATTTCCTTGTTAAGTTAGCTATACAGTCTCGAATTTTTGCTTCATATCTATGGTTTTTTAAATCGGCAAACGACGACAAAATCAAAACTTTAGGAAGAAAAAAGAACCCACCTGCCAAATCATCAAATCTCCGGCATCGATATCGAAGTAACCTGGGTTTTTGTAATCGTCGCTGGTCGCCGACACCACGTTACCAAAGGTGTTCATATTCGCCCAAGTGTTTTCACCCTTGGGTAAAAGTGGGGAGTTTCCCTGCTGGCTGGACCACCGGTCACCCTGGGTGCAGTNCGGTCACCCTGGGTGCAGTATCCGTTCTCCTCGATGTTGTTTTTATGGATGCTGGCGATCAGCGTCCAACCTCCCCTTGTTAGTGAACATGTCGCAGTATGCGAGGTAATCCAAAGTGTAGACGCCACTCATCGGTCGGTCGGTGGCGTTGTTGAGAAAGTCTGCTACATTTTCTTAACGTGTTGAAATAAATTGAGAAATTTCACTACCTGTCAAGATTTTTCCGCAGAGCACAGTTATTGTCATCAGCAAAACTATGACCTTATTCATTTCTTTCGTTGATGTTTTTCTCTATAACGAACAAATTACAATTTTGTGACAAATGTGTGATTATTTGCTGAAGTTAATTTGCCTGATGTATTTGCCTCACAATAAAAATATTTTCTTACTTCTCTCTGTACTATAGATCTCTAATAATGTTGCTGATCGTATGAGCCCATTATATACTGTTTGTTCAAAAGGAAATACGAAAAGAACAGAAATGGTATCGCAAGGCGCCGTTCATGAGAACAGCTTAGCAGGATTAAGTCGGCTATTTTCCTCTCGACAAAACCTGTTCTTTAACTGGGCTTACATTCAGTCACTTTATATCTTAAGTGTAGGTGAGCTTTTCTTTGGTAATCACAATTGTTTTAACGAATGTAGGCGAAAAAAAATACAAAGAACTCTTTGTGTTTACGATCAAGGGGGACTATTGCTCCCTTCAATTAAACCTCCGATTTAAACCTATGACAATCCCTTTGGCTAAAGCAGATTATTTTGTTCTTACCAACTGACCGTTCAGAATAAAACTCGTAAAACGCGTTAACCGTTAGAAAATTATCACATTACATTTTAGGAATCTCAAAAGAAAGTGTTTAGCGGATGTGAAGTGTTGAGTAACAATTGTTTCATGCCCAGGAAAAATGGTTTTAAAATTATTTGTTCGATGTATGGGTAACAATATGGACTAGACAGGGTAATAGTAAGTAGTTAGTTGGTAAGAACGAAGCCATCTGTGTTGCAGGTTGTGCGTGGCAAAACAGGAGGGTAGTTAGGCAGTGTTTTTTTAAGGTGTTTTGGGGGACCGAAACGGTTTCACCAGCGGTTTCCTAAAATTTGGACTAAGCAAATATGACTATTTTTTGGTATTTAAATGAACCACTTGCAGTCTCCTAAAACTACTTAGCGGTCACCCAAACCAAACCTTAAAAAACCCTGGTTAGGAGAGCAAAAGCCATTTAACATTGTTAAACACATCCCCAACAACCGCAGCAAATTTGATTACACAAGTCTCTAATTTAATGCTGGAATTATCATGTGGTCCGTAGCCAGATTTGCAAACGACAAAATGTCACCTACAAGCTATCCATAAAATTTACCCTCTTTGTATAGTGGCATATTAATTTTATGTTAACCATATTGCCCGAAAACACACGAAATGCACTTTCTACGAATGCTGAATAAAATATAATCCAACCCACTGAATTTCGATTGCTAAGTGACATTTATTTAACGATAAAACAACATAAAGGTCGTTTCAATCATCAGTTTATCGACGCTCCAAGCTGTTCCCGTTCCAACTCCATTGTGGGCCATCGCAGCAAAATCACCACAGTGATTCGAGATTTCATTGTATCCGGTCGATCCAATACAAGCCGTTTCAGCTTCCCTAAAATTATTACTGATTTTGACTCCCGGACACAAAGCACATGTTGCTATCCCGCTACCTCTTAAGACTCTAAACTGCAAACAAGATTCTATACATTATAAAAAATGTTATGCAGAATAAAAGCAATTCAAAAACGAATCGATTTTGCTGCTCATTTTACGCTCGAATACATGCTTGATAAAATGGCGATGAAAGTCATCATTTACCTGAATAAATCCTGGTGTAAGATAAGGTTGAGCATTCGGCCCAAAATGGTGAAGCACATCACCCACCGACCCTTCATCAAACACCACAGGTACACTGGGACCGTTGTCATCAGGCCAAGAGTAAACACCAGATTCGACAGGAAACACTTTGTAGAGTGAATACAAGTTGCCCTTGTCTCCGAACTTGTCAAAAAATCTGTTCTCAGTTCGGTATCGAAGGTAGGAAGACTTTCTCCAATCCTTCAGTGGTGTCTCGTTTGGAACCTACAGTGATTTTACATTTTTAAATAAATATACCTCCAGCAACAAAACTTAGCAGTTTATAAATTTGCTGGTTAAGTTGACTATAGATTATTCGAATTTTAAGATCTTCTTCACTCAGGTCTTTTTAACGGCAAACGACAACAAAATGCTGCATGATAAAGTAACAAATCCCACCTGCCAAATCATCAAATCTCCGGCGTCGATGTCGAAGTAACCTGGGTTTTTGTAATCGTCGCTGGTCGCCGACACCACGTTACCAAAGGTGTTCATATTCGCCCAAGTGTTTTCACCCTTGGGTAAAAGTGGGGAGTTTCCCTGCTGGCTGGACCACCGGTCACCCTGGGTGCAAAGTCCGTTCTCCTCGATGTTGTTCTCATGGATGCTGGCGATCAGCGTCCAACCTCCCATGTTAGTGATCATGTCGCAGTATGCGAGGTAAGGAATTCCGTTTGAATCGTACAAAGTGTAGACGCCACTCATCGGTCGCTCGGTGGCGTTGTTAAGCAGTTTCAGACATGACGAATGTGCATCTTTTGATAAAAGTGAGAGTCACATGAATTTACATACATTCTTATAGTTAATAGTTTAAGTGTAAAAATTTTCTTGTACCTGTTAGATTTACACGAGCTCACAAACTCAAAAAAAGTGTATTAAAATCACGTATTTCTTCCAAGTTGACTGTGAATATTTGCATCAAGCAAAATTCGGTATTCAAACTATCATAAAATACCTGTTGATGGAACTTTTGCGTAGAGCACAGTCAAAGTTATCACAATAAATGCTAGAATATTCATGTTCAAATGCGCCAAGACATTGTGAGCTATTCTGTCACAATAATTTTCTACTGAACTGTACCACGATCTCTTGTTTAATACACTTACTTATACCATTCAAAACAGATGTCATATTTCCCAACATTGAACCTCTTTTCGCTTGAGTATACTAGCTGGTCCAAAGTTCTCGCTCTTACACAACTATTGCTAACACTTGTATCTAATAATAGCGAGGAAATTCGAGTGATGTAGAATTAACGATGTGTACATGACCGCTCTTTGTTTAACCAACACTTTATATTAGTCCATACACCTGTTGTTTTACTAACACATGAAGTTGCTTGGTTGTTTATGCAACGTCATACGAGTTAAGCATTTGATTTTATTCAAGTCCTCCTGTTTGGCACATTTACGTGCCGAAAGTTGGAAAGAAATGGATGGATTTGGGACAAAAGAATTATTTCAAAGGTGGACAGTGCAAACAAAAAACTATTAAATTACTTTTTGTTTTGTACTTGGTTGGAGTTTTTTGACGAAAATGATTTTTGACTTCTTTATGACCACTCCCCCCCCCCCCATGTTTTTCAGTATAATAATCACAAGTTGAAACAATTCCCAACAGTTTTTTTGCGTTTTCCAATTTAACTACAACTCTCTTTTTGCGCACTGGTTGTCTGCAACTAACGACGATTTACTTGCACAAAAATGCCGTAAAAACAAGCCATGATAGCTTATACCCCCCCCCCCACTCATCGGTCGCTCGGTGGCGTTGTTGAGCAGCTCCAGACATGACGAATGTGCATCTGTTGACAAAAAGGAACATGCATTTGCATATATTCTTATTTATAATATTTTTTGTCTAAAAGTTTTTTTGTACTTGTTAGATTTACACGAACTCTGTACCTGTTAGATTAACTTGATTATTTGCATCAAGCAAATGCGGTATTCAAACAATCATATACCTGTGAATGGAACTTTTCCACAGAGCACAGTCAATGTAAGCAGGATAAATGGTAGAATATTCATGTTCAATTGCGCGAACTAAACAATAATAATGTGTTTACAACTTTGTGAAAAAGGTCTGATTTGCTTAAGTTGAAGGTAAAAGTTGCTGTTCTAATCTGTCTACGCGATGCTGTCACTAACACAAGAAACATACTTAGAAAGCAGGGACAAAACCATTCCTCTTGCAACCTGTAAGTAAGGTAATGTCACAAATATATTTTGAGCTATTCTGTCACAATAAATTTCTACTGAGCTGTACCACGCTCTCTTGTTTAAACCACTTACTTATAACTTTCATGTAATACAGATGTTATCTTTCCCAACATTGAACTTCTTCTCGCTTGAATATACTAGTTAGAAGAAAGTTCTCGCTCTGACACAACTATTGCTCACACTTGCATCTAATCATATCGAGAACTTTCGAAGAGTGTAGAAGCAACGATGTGTACATGGTCGTTCTCTGTTTGATCAACACTTTATATTAGTCTATACACCTGTTGCTTTGTTAGTATACGAAGTTGCTTTATGGTTTTACAAGGTCACACGAGATAAACATTTGTTTTTTTTCGGTCCCGCCTGTTCGACATATTTACGTCCCCCCCCCCCCCCCCCCCCCCCCCCCCCCCCCCCCCCCCCTTACGGAAGTTGGAAAGAAATGGATGGATTTGGGACAAAAATATTATTTTAAAGGTTGGCAGTGCAAACAATAAACTATTAAAATATTTTCTTTGTACTTGGTTGGAGTTTTTTGATGAAAATGTTTTTTGGCCTCTTTATGACCACTCCAAGATGTTTTTCAGTATAATAATCACAAGTTGACGTTGAAGGTTGAAGGTTGAAGGACACAAACTTTGAAACAATTCCCAACAGTTTTTTTGCATTCTCCAATTTAACTACAACTCTCTTTTTGCACCCTGGTTGTCTGCAACTAACGCCGATTTACTTGCACAAAAATGTCGTAAAAATAAGCCATGGTAGCTTATAACATTACAAATAGATTTGTTACTCTAATGTTAAGCGCATAGTTTACAAAATTGGGATGCGAAATCCAATCTACAAAACAACAGCACAAACTGATTTTATTTGCCCCCCCCCCACAAATAGATTTGTTACTCTAATGTTAAGCGCATAGTTTACAAAATTGAGATGCGAAATCCAATCTCCAAAACAACAGCACAAACTAATTTTATTTATATGTAAACAATACAGGTCAAATACATTCACTTAACCTGTGAACGACTTCTGTTCCGTTGACCCATTAATTGCATGGTTGTAGGACTTTGAGTAAATTAGGAAAGATTTCCATAAATTTCCATTGGCCACTATGAGAATAAATTAGAGTGTAAATAGTGAACAAACTTCCGTAAGAATATTTGTCGTTGACAACAGTCTTGGTCCGGCCCTTAAACCAGTTTTTATCTGGTTTCAAAGCACAAACAAGTATCCGGGTTTCGTCAAAACAGGAAGACTTCCCAGTCGGAAGACTTCTCAGTGCGCACGTTTGCATCTAATAATAGAAAGTGAATTCAATATTTGTTGAAACGATAAGTGTGCACGCTGCCACCAACTGTTTACCCAACACTTAAAACTTATAAGTCGATAGGCTTACTGTTTCATCATACACGAAGTTCAGAAGTTCATCGCAGCACGTTGTCAGTGGATAAACAGTATTATATGGACAATTCCTGTTTATCTGACACGGCAAGTTGGATCTGTGTTTCGCAGTTGATTTACACGATTTATTAAAGAGCTCATACAATTTACCACTTAAGGATGGGATACGTTGTTAAATGGAAAAAAAATGTCGACTACTTATTAATATAATCATCTAAACAAAATAAAGCAAATCCTCACTAAACATTTTTATACAAGAAGAATTAGGAGTAATTAATAAACTGAATGAAAGAGGACATCATTCGTTGCGGGAAAAAACCTGCCCTAAACTTGACGTTGCCAATTGTTTCTATTAATGTTGTTTCTGTGATTGTTTAAAAGTCAACATTCTAGTTTTGTACGCATTACAAAAGATGTGTCAGGTACCATAAGGCGAAATGACGGGTGTTTAATTTTATTATACCCAATCGTTTATTTTGAACCCACGACAATCTATTTTTAACATTTGGAATACGAATCTGTTGATTTACAGAAATATTTTAAACAACAATGGAGAAAATCAGATTCAGCAAAAATCCAAGCTGGAACGATACATAATCAACTAAATTCCATAAGCTTTTCAGAAATTATTCTTGATTAACTACGAATAATCATAAATAAAAAATTAAATTAGTTGCTTATTTTACATAACTGATCTTAACGATACAACAACATAAAAGTTGTTTCAATCATCAGCTTATCCATCCTTCTCCTGTTCCAACTCCGCTGAAAGCCAATGCAGCAAACCACAAAACCTTACATCAATTTTCTCCAATTATTCAGTGGCGTCTCGTTTGGAACCTTGAAAATACAATTTTTACTTTTTTAAATCAAAATATATCTCAGATAACTGAAACTACGCAGCAGTTTTTATTTTGACTTGTTAGGTTGGATATATAGCTTTACATTTTACAAGTGTTTTACGTGTAAGGTATTTGTAATTGGCCAACAACAACAAAATCACTGCTTTATGATAAAGTAACAAATCTTACCTGCCAAATCATCAAATCTCCGGCGTCGATGTCGAAGTAACCTGGGTTTTTGTAATCGTCGCTGGTCGCCGACACCACGTTACCGAAGGTGTTCATATTCGCCCAAGTGTTTTCACCCTTTGGTAAAAGTGGGGAGTTTCCCTGCTGGCTGGACCACCGGTCACCCTGGGTGCAGTGTCCGTTCTCCTCGATGTTGTTCTCATGGATGCTGGCGATCAGCGTCCAACCTCTCATGTTAGTGATCATGCCGCAGTATGCAAGGTAAGGAATCCCGTTTGAATCGAGCAAAGTGTAGACGCCACTCAACGGTCGCACGGTGGCGTTGTTGAGCAGTTCCAGACATGACGATTGTGCCTCTGTTTAAACATAGATCAGAAATAAAATATAATATCACATTAACCATTTTTTTTATGACTCCACAAAAGTCAGCTACATTTTTCAACATGTTGAAATAAATTGAGAATATTATTTTCACAAAGGTTCGTAAACTACTTAGGTGGTGCAGATTGGTTTTTACATAATTCTACCTGAGAAAACAGCTTTTCCGCACAGCACAGTTAATGTCAGCAGCAAAACTATAACCTTATTCATTTCTTTCGTTGATGTTTTTGTCTACAACGAACAAATTACCGTGTTGTTACAAATGTGTTATGATTTGTTTCAAGGTAATTTGCCTCACATAGAAATCTTATCTTACTTCTCTCTGTACTTCGGTTCTCTAATGATGTCGCTGATCGTATGAGCCCATTATATACTGTTCGGAGAAGAAGATATAGGTAGAAAGCAAAAATTTTATGGCAGGGGCATCTATCAGAATTGAATCTGATATCAAATCTAATATCCTGTTGTTTCATTTGGGTTAAATCAAATCCCATATAATCTAATGGGTAGTTGAGCTTTTCTGTAACAATCACAAAGTTGTGAATAGATGTATGTGAAAAAATACAAAGAGCTCGTTGAGTTTACGACAAAGGGGTGCTGTTGCTCCCTTTAATCCACCCCCAGATTTAAACCTATGACAATCCCTTTTGCAATCGCAGATGGTTTTGTTCTCACCAACTGACCGTTCAGAATAAAACTGACTGGTCTGTGTGTGCTTTGTCATCTTTGCAGTCATGTGGTGATAATTATATCATGTGCATTTATTTAAACATATGTTGTTCATATTGATAGCCTCTGTTTCCCCATTATTAGTCGACAAACATGTTTTGTGCGTAGTTTCCGCACCTTTTTGCACAACGTTTATGTAAAACGCATTGCATACGAATTCTGTTTATTTGACAAACTAAAGGAGTAAGATTCACACCTTTAATTTTTGTGTGATGTTCTTGGCGCTACAATCTTTACAACAAATGCGACACTACATAAGCATCTTGTGTAATTAAATGCTCCTTGGGTCAGTTACTACCCTAACTGATCTCTACTATTTTGCCACCAACGAGCACAGATGGCTTCGACCCCACCAACTCACAGTTTACATTCACCCTACCTAGTCCATAATGTTTTCCATACATTGAACTAATAATTTTTGAAACAATTCTCGTGTTTTTAGAGATCCATAAAATGTAATGTAATAATTTTTAATCGATACATGTGTTTTACCAGTTAGTTGCGATTTGAAGGACAAATTATGTTTGTTTTGAATGTTAAGTTACACTCCAGCCTTTTTGTTTGTTGGTGGATCAAGAGAATTTGGATCTGAATGCTGTTTGTCAGAATGATTGAAAACGAAACCAGGGTTAAATAATTAATAAAATGTTTCGCACCTAACATTCTCGGCCCTTTCAAAATTCCAGTTAAAATTGTATTTCTGTTTGGCAGACCATAAAGAAGGCGAAAATAGACCATGATTGTAAAACGAGAACCAGTATCGAATAAAGTTACTTGTCTTACGTTAATTTATCGAGTACATAAGTTCTGTAAATCACAAAATCCACAAGGAACCTTGATTTAATGCCATTAAAATAAGTCGATACTGCATGTTGGCCATTAAGTTTGCACACACTATTGTACACGGTAAAGCAGTAAATTGTCTTGGATAAATCGCTTAGTGCGCGATGGTATAAACAGGTCAGTTTAATATAGAATTGTCCACCGGTGAGAACCATGACATCTGGGTTGGCAACCAGGACCTCGGGTTGCTAAACAGCAAAGTTTTTTAAGATTATCATAAAAAATCTTATTGTCAGCAAAATGTATTGAGTACAAACCGAAGATTCAAAATACAAAACATGTATATAATTTTATAGTTAATTTGTTTTTTCAAAGAATAATATGAAAGTGTAATGAATGTAATACAAACACTTTAAAAGGGCAACAAGAATGCATTCGATAAAATTTGATTTTTACTCAAAAGTGTTTTATTTTTTTCGGTACTGTTGTAATTCGTAAAACGAAGAGAATTCGTATGCAATGCGACTTAAATCAGTTGTGCAAAAAGGTGCAGAACTTTGAACAAAACGTGTTTGTCGACTAATAATAGGTAAACCAAGGCCTAACCGTGTTAGCAGCACACGTTTAAATAAACGCACATGACATAATTATCACCACGGGGGCGCAACGATGACAAAGCACACACAGATCAGTCAGTTGTATTCTGAACGTTGAGTTGGTAAGAACAAAATCATCTGCGTTTGCCAAAGGAATTCTCATAGTTTGAAATCGGGGGTTGGATTGAAGGGAGCAATAGCACCCCCTTATCGTAAACACAAAGAGCTCTATGTACTTTTTCACATACATTCGTCAAAAACTTTGTGATTGCTACAAAAAAGCTCACCTACACCTCAGATATAAACTAACTGAATGTAACCCAGTGAGAGGAAAGGTTTTATACCGAGGAAAATCGCCGACTCAATCCTGCTACGCTATTCTGATAGACGCCCCCTTGCGAAACAATTTCTGCTTCCTCCCTATTTATTCTTCTCCAAACAGTACAAAATGGGCTCATACAATCAGCGACATCATTAGAGAACCGAAGAACAAAGAGAAGAGAAGTAAGAGAAGATTTCTACGTTAGGCAAATGTATCAAGCAATTTAACTTGAAGCAAATAATAACACATTTGTGACAAATGTTTCATTTATTCGTTATAGAAAAAGATCAGCGAAAGAAATGAATAAGGTTATTGTTTTGCTGCTGACATTAACTGTGCTGTGCGGAAAACCTCTATTCGCAGGTAGAAGAATGTAAAAAAAATACTTAATCTAAGTAGTTTACGAACCTTTATCCAAATAGTGTTCTTCTCAATTTGTATCAATATGTTGAAAAATGTAGCACAGTTTTGTGGAGCCATAAAAAGTTATTAGTGCGATATTTGTATTTCTGATATGTGTGAACAGAGGCACAATCGTCATGTCTGGAACTGCTCAACAACGCCATCGAGCGACCGATGAGTGGCGTCTACACTTTGTACGATTCAAACGGAAACACTTGGGCGAATATGAACACCTTCGGTAACGTGGTGTCGGCGACCAGCGACGATTACAAAAACCCAGGTTACTTCGACATCGACGCCGGAGATTTGATGATTTGGCAGGTTGGATTTGTTACATGCATTGTTTGCCGTTCAAAAAGACCTTAGGAATGAATCACTGAAAATTCGTAAACTATATAGCCAAATTAACAAGCCAATTTCTAAACTGCTAGATTATGTTGTCTGAGAAATTTTGATTCAAACTGGTAAAATCTTTTTATTTTGAAGGTTCCGAACGAAACACCACTGAATAATTGGAGAAAGTCTTCCTACCTTCGATATCGAACTGAGAACAGATTTCTCGACGCGTTCGGAGACAAGGGCAACTTGTATTCACTCTACAAAGTGTTTCCTGTCGAATCTGGTGTTTACTCTTGGCCTGATGACAACGGTCCCAGTGTACCTGTGGTGTTTGATGAAGGGTCGGTGGGTGATGTGCTGCAGCATTTTGGGCCGACTTCTCAACCTCAGCTCACGCCAGGATACATTCAGGTGAACGTGTTTTTGTGTGATCAACTAACTTGTTTTAAACTTGGCTGTAGAAATGTAATAGTATTTTTTAATGGTAGTCAATTAATTTGTAGTTTAGAACCCCCCCCCCCCCCCCCCCCCCCCCCCCCCCCCCCCCCCCCCCCCCAGTATACGCTCTGTGTCCAGGAGTGAAAGTCAGCAATGATTTAGTTCATCCCGAAACCGCTTGCATTGGATCAACTGGACACAACAACAACGTGAAACACTGTGGTGATTTCGCTGCGATGGCTTTTAATGGAGTTGGGACAGGAATAGAATGGAGCGTCGATAAGCTTATGATTGAAACGACCTTTATGTTGTTTCATCGCTAAATAAATGTCACTTACGAATGGAAATGCAGTGGGTTCGTTGTATTTTATTCCTGGAGAGTGCATTATGCAGTGATTCGCACAATGCATGGTAAACATAAAATTGATATGCCACGATTTCATACAAGTCAATTTTATGGATAGGTTGTTGGTGACTTTTGCTTTTTGTAAATCTGGCTACGCATAACATGACAATCCCAGCATTAAATCATAGACTTGTATCTTTAAATTTGACGAGGTCGTTGATTGCATGTTTAATAATGGCATCAGTTATACTATATTTAATAGAAAGACTAGTAAAAAAACGCAGTCATTCTACGTCCCGTAACGAAAATCAACAGCTTTAATCATTATTCTGAAAAAGCGTGTTTTAAATAACACTAGGCCATGACAACGAGTTATCTTACGGAGGTGGCTTGTAAAGTGTACAAACAAGAACAGGCGTTAATCAGCGGAAGATTATTAAAAGTTTTTGCAGTTTTATCGTCAAGATCAGTGATTTGTAACTACGAACCTTCCAAAAGTCCAATAGGTAATTCGATTCGTGTGTCAATATAGTTGTACAACTTTCTGTTTGTTTTAATTACCACATTGATACACATTATTCAACGCTTTGGATGTCTTTCATATACGTTTTACCAAAAACAAAGTGTACAGTGCATGTTTTTTTCCCAAAAAGCACACTCTAAAGGTTTATGTGAAGAACACACTCTAAACTCTAAAGGTTTATGTGAAGAACACACTCTAAACTCTAAAGGTTCATGTGAAGAGCACACTTCGAAGGTTCATGTGAAGAGCACACTCTCAAGGTTCACGTGAAGAGCACACTCTCAAGGTTCATGTGAAATTCATGAGACATTTCTGAGTGGATTGTACACATACACATAAAATATTGCTGATGGCAAGATCGTGACATTTTGCTTGTTGTTAGGGTAACTTAAAACGGTGAAAACATAATGTCGAAAATATTGGAATGTTATACAGAAGCCTGTGAGGGTTTTTGCTGTGTACAAACGTAATATTGGTCGAATTTACGTTTGAACAGCTCAACTTCTAATTAAACAATGTGTGCTGGTGAAGTTGGTATTTACATGTCCTCAGTAAAGACCCTTCTGTGCACCTGCTGTGTCTCGTAAAGTCACCGACAAGAGTTTGTTTTGTTTTCAGTCAAGTTGACTTGAATTACAAGACTACACACACTGGTGAATAACGAAGCTAGTCGTTTTCCCACACAAGGCGTGAAAAAATACTTTTAGCAAGTTTCATTTTTTCATACAAACGATTGGCTTGTATATATAACTTATAGATAAGTGAGATTTCAATCAGGAAAAGCATTCTAGCAACTCAGAAAACAATAAAAATTAAGTGGAGGTTAAAAAAATAAAAGTATTGTACAAACTATTGGCATCCGCGTAGTTATTACGAAGTGATGAAGTAAAATGATGTTGTCAAAAAAGCACAGTTGTGTAACTTGACCACATAATTAAAAATGGTTTGTCGTTTAGTTTGTAAGTTGTATCGATACAAAATGCATAAAGTTGTTGTATTTCTGCTGACATTGACTGTGCTTTCTAACAGAAAGTTATTTACAGGTACTATAGTATACGTTTTTTAATCTCAATGGCAGTTTGTGCTTACATATCTTATTTGCAAATTGAAATCGCATTTCTTTAAATAAGTTAATTTCAAAATTTACATTCCGGCAGAGTTGTTTCGTGCATTCTACAGCAACTAAAAGCATGGCACATTAGAATATCTAAAGCTACTCAATTATTGAACAGATGCACACACGTCATGTCTGGAGCTGCTCAACAACGCCACCGAGCGACCGATGAGTGGCGTCTACACTTTGCACGATTCAAATGGAATTCCTTACCTCGCATACTGCGACATGATCACTAACATGGGAGGTTGGACGCTGATCGCCAGCATCCATGAGAACAACATCGAGGAGAACGGATACTGCACGCAGGGTGATCGGTGGTCCAGCCAGCAGGGAAACTCCCCACTTTTACCAAAGGGTGAAAACACTTGGGCGAATATGAACACCTTCGGTAACGTGGTGTCGGCGACCAGCGACGATTACAAAAACCCAGGTTACTTCGACATCGACGCCGGAGATTTGATGATTTGGCAGGTAGGATTTGTTAATTTGTTTGGTCATAACCCTAAGGTTGCCCCTGTTTTATTATCGACTAACTGGTCAGGGTTGAACCATTAACTTTGTGACTAATGAACGTTAGAATTTGATTTTAATTTAGTAGAAAAATTATTTAATTATTTGCAAAGGCTTTAAATTTGAAGTCCAAATACGTATTTTAAAGGTTCCCAATGAGACACCACTCAAAGATTGGAGAAAGTCTTCCTACCTTCGATATCGAACTACGAACAAATTTTTGAAAATGTTCGGAGACAAGGGCAACTTGTATTCCCTTTACAAAGTGTTTCCTGTCGAATCTGGTGTTTACTCTTGGCCTAATGACAACGGTCCCAGTGTACCTGTGGTGTTTGATGAAGGGTCGGTGGGTGATGTGCTGCAACATTTTGGGCCGAATGCTCAACCTTATCTCACACCAGGATACATTCAGGTAACAGTATTTATATGTGAAAAAAATCTTGTTTAATTGGTTTAATTTTTTCAACCGAGCGTTTCTAAATTATAATATACTCACGACCCAATTCAAGTTTATAAAACTAGATAATTTATTTGCAGTTCCGAACTTTGAATGGCCAATTCACCGAAAAAGCGGCATATGCTCTGTGCCCCGGAGTGAAAGTCAGCAATGATTTTCCTCATCCCCAAACCACATGCATTGGATCAACTGGATATAACTCCTATGCTGAACATTGTGGTGATCCCCCCCCCCCCCCCCCCCCCCCCCCCCCCCCCCCCCCCCCCCCCCCCCCCCCCCCCCCCCCCCCCCCCCCCCCCCCCCCCCCCCGGATGACTATTGGTGGAGTTGGAACTGGGACAGGATGGAGCGTCGATAAGCTGATGATCGAAACGACCTTTATGTTGTTTTATCGTTAAGACCCGTCACGTAAAACAAGCAACTAATATTTTATAAATTTGTTATTATTCGTAGTTAATCAAACTTTGAGAATACCTCGTTGATTCAGGGTTTGCTTTAATTGTTTTCTTGATTCTGTAAAGCTTATGTGAAATTATGTAAAACTTATTCAGTAATACAATTTTCACAGAAAATGTTGTAATCGCAATTACTCAACAGGTCAAATATACTAGACAAAGTGAAGTTGTATTTATAAAAGTTGTCGAAAAGTTGTATTTGTAGTTTTCGATGTGGTTTAAAACACACTTGCAGCATTGCTAGCCCCCCCCCCCCCCCCCCCCCCCCCCCCCCCCCCCCCCCCCCCCCCCCCCCCCCCCCCCCCCCCCCCCCCCCCCCCCCCCCCCCCCCCCCCCCCTGTTTTGAAAGAACATAATAAGGTATAATAATGGTGTCAACGGAAAATATTTTTTCGGAAATTTGTTCTTACGTTACACTTTATTTTATCCATATAGTGGAACCAATAGAAAGTCATGGAAATACTTCCTATTTTACTCAAAGTCCTACAATCATGCACTTAACGAGGTAAATGGAACAGAAATCGTTCACAGTTTAAATCAGTGGTTCCCAACCTTTTTTGTCACATTCCTCCCTTTGCCCGTTTTCGAACTATTCATTCCTCCCCATAAGACGAAAAATAAATATGACATAAAAATGTAGCAATTTGAAATAGACCTTATAATTAGGGATGTCCATTTTAGAATCCTTTACAAATATTCTGTAACATTTGCAATTTAATACATTTTACAGTTTTTATAAATTCCTCCCCTGAAATCATGAAATTCCTCCCTAGGGGGGAATTCCTCCCCGGTTGGGAACCACTGGTTTAAGTGAATGTGCTTGACATGTCGTGTTTATATACGAATAAATTTAAAATAAGTTATATAGCCATTATGTTTGTGAAATTAGAAATATCTTTTGAGCTAGTTTTTTGCCGTTGTTTTCGAGATTGAATGTCGAATCCTAATTTTGATAACTGCACTTAACATAAAAGAAAAATCTATTTGTAATGTTATAAGCTAACATGGCTTATTTTTACCGCATTTTTTGTGCGAGTAAATCTGCGTGCGTTCCAGCAAATCAGGTTGCAAAAGGGAGTTGTAGTTACATTAGGAAATTAAAAAAAAACTGTTAAAAATTGTTTTAAAATTTGAGTCATTTAACGTGTGATTTTTTGATTAAAAAACATGTTAGGAACTTCATAAAAAGGTCAACACATAGTTGCTTTGACATTTCTCGAATGTCCTCGCTATTACAAGTGTAAGCAATAGTTGTGTCAGAGCGAGAACTTTGGACCAGCTAGAATATTCAAGCGAAAAGAGGTTCAATGTTGGGAAAGGTAACATATGTATTACATGAAAGGTATAAGTAAGTGGTTCAAACAAGAGAGCATGGTGTAGTTTAATAGAAAATTATTATGACAATATAGCTTAAATCTTCTTTGTGATGTTATCTTACTCATAGGTTGCAGCAGGAAAGGTTTTGTCCCTGGTTCTACGTACAGTTCTAACTATTAACACGCACATTTCGCGCAGTAGTGACAGCATCGCGTAGACCAGCGGTTCCCAAACTTTTTCATATTTTTTTCAAAACGATCCCTTTGCCATTATTTTGAGGGCTCGCGGTCCTTAAGCCTAAATATGTATTTCAAAAAAATGAAAGTTAATTTCAGGATTTTAGCTAGTTATGCAAAATTGCGCAAAAAAGTCATCCAAGCACAGCTTGTGACATCACATACAAGACAAAAGCATTACAATNAAGCAAATGAGACATTTTGTGTTAACTAAATGCACAAAATTAATCAACAGATTATTATTATTGTTTAGTTTGCACCCTTGAGCATGAATATTCCAACAATTATTCTGATAACATTGATTGCGCTTTCCGGAAAAGTTCCGCGCTTTCCGATAAAGTTCACAGTCAACTCAGAAGAAATACGTGAATTTAAAGCACTTCTTTTTTGTGAGTTCCCGTAAGGTACATGAAAACTTTTACACAAAAAAACATTAACCATTAGAATGTGAGAAAGTGCATATGTTCCCAACGATACACCACTGAATAATTGGAGAAAGTCTTCCTACCTTCGATATCGAACTGAGAACAGATTTCTCGACGCGTTCGGAGACAAGGGCAACTTGTATTCACTCTACAAAGTGTTTCCTGTCGAATCTGGTGTTTACTCTTGGCCTGATGACAACGGTCCCATTGTACCTGTGGTGTTTGATGAAGGGTCGGTGGGTGATGTGCTGCAGCATTTCGGACCGAATACTCAATCTTATCTCTCGCCAGGATACATTCAAGTAAGTATTCTCCCAACAAACCATTTTGTTAAAATTTGCTGCTGTAAAATTGCCTGTCTGTCTAAATTCCCTGCTTCAGAAATTTCCTAACTTTATGATTGTTTTTAACCAAGCGCATAACAAATAAATAGAAACTACCTTTGCCAGAAGAGCCCTACAAAACCTAATATTATGCCTGGCAGCAATAGCTTTTATATAAATGGTAAACTGTAAATGTAAAAGATTTGTTTGTAGTTTAGACATTTCTATGGGTACGACAAGAATGTAAAAGCGGCATACGCTCTGTGCCCTGGAGTGAAAGTCAGCAACGATTTCCTTGACGCCCCAGCGGCCTGTATTGGATCAACCGGATACAATGCAGTTTTAGGCCAATGTGGGGATTTTGCTGCGATGGCTGCCAACGGAGTTGGAACGGGTGTAGGCTTAAGTGTCGATAAGCTGATGATTGAAACTACCTTTATGTTGTTTTACCGTTAAAGGTATTGGTGTAAAGCAAAGAAATAAAAAAAAATTGTCATTGATTTTATGTTTCACTTTAAACTCCTTACACAACATGATTTTATTGCAGGTTTCAGGTTTAGCAAGATATAAGTTATTTCATCAAGTTATCCCATGATAAAAGTAACCTTCATCTCATGATTCTATACGAGATTCTTCTTAATCATATAAGTTGGGCCTGTGTTTTCGGGTTTAGGCTGAAGTGTGAATAAAACTGTTCAGATTACGGTCTGAATTACATTTAGCCACATTTGTGTTGTATTTTTAACCCTGCAAACCTTATTTCGGCCCCGATTCGATCACTGACTAATGGACCCTGATTTTGGCCTACGACTTTTTTGCTTTGAACCACGGCATAGACTTGGTAGCAGCATTCGGACGCATAATGGGGGGGGGGGGGGGGGGGGGGGGGGGGAATGAAATTGTAAATTACTCACTTGATTTGCAAACACTTACATAAGACTTTCTGAAAATACTTTCTTGTATCAAAATTATAACAACAGTAGTATTTTACAAGATCCGTAATCGTAAAACTGACAACTTGCCGCAGTGAAATCCACCAAGCAGAGTCACAAGCATGACAAGAAAGTTGGAATCAACTTTTCCCGATCAGTTGATCGAGTTGCAACCATCTGAAAAAAAACATTTGAAACTATTGGAGTAACCTTTTTACTCCCAGAGTAACCACTGATTTCTAGTCGGACTTTAGGCTGTTTGTTTATTTTAGACAAAGACAACCTAAATGGTGTAGAAAATCAATCTCAAAGAATTTAACGCGAGATTTTCACTCAGTTACCACAATTCTTGTTCTATTGCAGGATTTCAACCATAACATAATGAAAAAGCGAATTAACATAATTATTTTTAAACAGGAGTGTAGAAGATCAAACAAACGTTGAATGGAATACCGAAGTAAACAATTGTTTGTGGCTGGAGTTACCGTTCATATCATGGGTGATGGCATGAGCATTTGCTGAAACATCTGACAATAAAGCATATTATTGTAACATATACTCTTTAAACTCTGCGGTTTGGTTCAACACAAACCGTGAGTTGGCACAAGTTGCTACCGTGCACACAAGTACAGTTTACAACTGACATTAGGCGACTTAAATAGTGTGCTTGAAGTGTACGGTACCAGGTACATGGCTGATAGCAACGTTTTGAAAACGTTGCAAACAAAGTATCCACATTGTACATATTGTAAAATTAAAGCTGGACTAAAATGAGTCTACAAAAGATGAAATGCGTCACCAGACATGCAGTTTAATTTTATTTCAACCCGTAATTTCCCACAAACAAACGGAGGATTACGTCAGAAACCTGTGTCGTTGTTTCAAATGTGCACATTTTTCTTATTTTATTGCAAACATAATGGCAATAAGAGATGTTACAGGACAATTGTAATGAAACGGCGATTGCAATGATCTCAAGTCATGTGTACTCACCATGCGCTCAACTTACTTTCTTATGCCCCTCTGCCACATAAAGTTTAATACAGCGTAGCTTATCGCGTTTAGACATGATCCATAAATTGTGCCCTTCACTATTTGATCTTGTATCTTTCACAATTGTGTTTAAGTTTTGTTTCGGATTTGGTATCCGAAAAAACAGTACAATTGAGTTGCTATGTATATTCTTACTCAACTCGACTTAACTTATCTCAACTCAAATGTTCACGAACGAGAAATACTTAACATTCAAAGCACAAGTTGGATTTTCGCAAATATATAAATCCTGTAAGTCTTTGTTTTCACCAAGTATATTATTTGATTTCTTACCTCTGTCACAAACATAAGTACACGCTGTTTTTACACAACCAGTGTCAGATGGATTTAAAATAAAACAAAGGCTATAGCCTTTCCACACTTTTCTATTTATTTTCTGAACTGGAAGGTTTAAAACGTGTCAAAAAAACGCTTTTTGACTGGAATATACCAGTTACAAGCTGGTTTTAGCCATTTTTGAAGGAAGTCAAAAAATGTCAATTGGCGTAGGATTTAATTTTTGTTATGTTGTTTGTTTACGAAGCGGCAAATGAGGCATACTTTTTGTCACGCCCACAACGGTCGTGCATGTGACCTCTAGTTTGAAATATATCTGATGTAATGTATACTCGGGACAAACATTGCAACCGTTAAAGCAAATACACGCCCTAAGAATGCACCTGTCTCGTTGGTAGAATTCGTATTGGTTTGTTACCAATTAACTGTTACAGTGGGCATATTGTTATCTCTGGTCGGTAAAAAAGCTTTACAACTATTTTTTAATGCAAATTAAAAAGCGCAAAATTAAACATTGATTTACAGTGTAGCGTGTAAATAAAGTAAAATTTAAACACTAATGAAATTAAACACTAATGTATTGTCACCTGATTAGTTAGTTAGATCGGGACCTGAAAACAAAACATTGAACTGTCACAGGAAAGCTTTGTTAATTCAGAGCAATTCAAAGCAGACAATGCATACTACTTTGACCTATAGGGTCTCATCAATGCAGTTGGTGATAAACGATAGGCCGTAATGGCTAATGCAACCAAGCTGGACTGCCGTCAGATGCTAATGAGCTCTCATTGGTCGAAACAGTGTGTAATTTCTGCTGCGCATCCTTTATTAGCTTGATGCTTTAACGAAGCAAGACGTTTTGAATTAATGTAAAATTGAGAAACAGTAGAAACATATTGACCTTTAATGTACCTAATTCGTTGAGTTGCAACCATCTGAAAAATAAACATTACAACCGGTAGCAAGCTTGCAAATCGTTTATCCTATGTCCAAAACATATTAATAATTGGCAAGTTATTGGCTTGAAGAATATAATTTATATTCCCGAAATAAAGTAGAATATTGACCAAAGTTTGTCGTAGCCTGAAAATACCCTGAAAATACCCTGAAAATACCCTGAAAATTACCCTGAAACGGCTTGCATTGGATACTTTACGACGACGGTCATATAATCGTCGGCTTTGGAACAATTTGGCATTTGGCAGCCGAAATTGGACCTTTCCATATCATGTCAGAAAACCCCAGTGAAAGAGGGTCACAATATCCGAAAGTGTAACAATTGATTGCCGAAGTGCGAAATGAAACGAAAAATAAGTAATGTTTCTGCATCGTTTTGTTTTTAAGTAATATAAAAACAGTTGATAAGCAATGTTATCATCTCATTACGCAAATTTTTTCGATGCAGGCCTTATGTTCAGTAATTAATTGAGTATGAGAGTTCTCTTTTTTAATATTTTGCAGTCAATGAAAATCCTCGAGTTTTACAATTTGTTAAGTCCGCTTACCGCTTGAGCTGAGCAAGAGTAACACAATTTCGAAAACACCAGCTTATTCGTGTTTTTATTACAATCATTCTTCGGGTTAAAACCTAAAATTATTTTCTTTGACTGCTGTTTTAACAACCTAATAAATAAAACTTTTGTCCACCCAAAGCTTAATGTAACTTGGTAATATTTTGCCAGCATATTCCGAGGTTTAAATGATTCTTATGAAACGATTGTAAGCTCTTAGTTTTGGGCTTCGATTCTGCGACAAAACAATTTAGTTTGGGTTTATCATCCAGTGATAAACTCTTGTGTGAACATAACCGCTGCTATTCTGCCATTAATCAAAGACGGAATAAACCAAATTGTCTGCCAAAACTGCTGTACTACAACTGAATTTGTAACTGCGTTTTTTTTTCTGTAGTAAACCTGGCAAAATGTATTTACAAATTTTAATCCAAACAACGCACTTTGTCCGTCTGTCGATCGTCAGGTTTTTACGGGGATTCGTAACGAAAAATCATGACAAGAATTTTTAAGTAAGCATCATGACAAGAAAGTGAACGCTGCGCTGGTTGTGGTAGCTAGAAAATAAGAAACATACGTTAAAACTGTCACAGGAAAGCTTTGTTTAGAGCAGTTCGAAGTAGACAGTGCACATTACTTCGACCTGCAAGGTCTCATCAATGCAACTCATGACAAGAGATATAGGTGCGGAACAAGTGTGTGCACTATCTGCTGCTTAGTATATAAATTAATATAAAAGTGAGAAACAGTAAAACTTTAATGACACGTTACCTGCTCCGTTGTCCAAGTTGCAGCCATCTGGAAAATGAATTGTAAAATCGGATGTAAGCTTAAAAATCGTTTATCACATGAACATAGGATCGTCCGAAACATATTAAGTATTGTCCATATCAAGTTATTCACTTCACGAATAGGATTTTCAATCGCGAAAAAAAAGAATTTGAATTAAAGTTTGTCGCAATGTTTGTTGCTGGTTGTTAAAAAAGCATATTCGCAGTGTCGTGAAATTTAATTTGCTTCTTTAGGTTTTACTACCTGACCTACTTTCCCACTCTATTCTGTCTGCTTCATCTTATTGCCTCTCGCTGTGGCTTCGATAGCCTTGTATCCTAGCTAGCAGTACAGCAATTCTGTTCACACAGTCGTGTTTTGTTCCTTGATCAAACATGGGCAATAAAAATAACAGTTCGCAGTACAGGAAAATCGAATTATCATTTGCTACGGGACGTTGCAGTAGGTTTAATTCACACTTTTTCCGATTTTGAAAAATAAAAGCGAAAAAGTTTGTTGCTTTATTTTTTTACATCCTTTCCCTGTTTTGGCATAAAATGCCCATACAATTTTGTAAACAGCTATGGCGTTGTTCTTATGAACGGAGCTTGGAAAAAAACGATATTTTAGGCACAAGTTAAACTAAATACCGGTAATAAGTGCAGTTTTATAGGTTTGACATTAAGGGATAGGTTTAGGAACTAATTTTAACATGAGGAACTAGGTTTATAGGTTGATATTATTGTTGGTACTATTATCTACCTACCGGAATTTAGCAAACTTATCTGCTGTGAGTTTTTGTGTTAATAGATTTTCCTCGGAAATCCACCACCATTCTTATCGGCCAGCGAGTGACTGTTTTACCTTTTTGATTTTTACGTCTTAAATCACCTTGTTACAGGTTTGTTTCTGGTCGTTCGTTTATTGTTAAAAGGGTTTAAATTACTTTACCATAGTTGGTGCAGCGCCCATCTTTACATTAATTTGGGTTAAATGGGTATTTTCAGAAACCAATAATGCCATTTAGGCAAAATATATACGTAATCCTTTACATAACGCTGGCTGATTTTTGTTTTAACCAAGGTTTTATTTACTGTATGCAGTATTCGGTTACTATCTTGAGTAGAAGTGATATGGATACTGTAGGTTTATCGTTTTCTTATCGGACCACATCCAATCAACGAAGTAGTGACCTCTACAGCCATTTTTGTGATACTTCTGACATTTTGCTTGATTTCTCTTTAGCAAGGGTTTAAATCATCGGTTGCTATTTTTTGTAAATAGTGCTTAAAATACTTTGGTAACTAACAGCTCACTATCGTTTATCGTCGTTGCTACCAACTTCTAAGTTAGTTTCAAATGGATCATACATTCTATTGCTCGACCAAAACGAAACTGTTTGAACCGGTTTAATCCGGTTTGGGCAAACCTTCAATGGTCGATTCATTACGGTTAGTTGAAAGGCTGGTTCATTTTACAATGTAAGTAAAAATTAAAGTTTGAGCCCGATTTTTATGAAGTAAGTATTTGCTCCCAGCAGACCACCGCTCTGCAACAAAAGAAGCTTGTGTTCACGGTGAAGTTTTACAACCCAAGAAAATGTTTTGAGCAAAAATGCCTTTTGTGAACCAAAGTAGTAATGTTACGTGGCTCGCTATATATATTTCATATCGTAGGATTCATTTACGTATTTAGAAATTTCGAGTCGGACTGCTAAGTACTAGGCCAGTAAGAAGAGTTAAAGGGGGGGGGGGGGGGGGGGGGGGGGGGGGGGGGGGGGGGGGGGGGGGGGGGGGGGGGGGGGGGGGGGGGGGGGGGGGGGGGGGGGGGGGGGGGGTGTGATTTAAACAACCTTTCCGGGGTGATCATATAAATCGAAACAAATTTAAAAAAAAAACTGAGTGCTTAAAACATAATCATATGTTTTTGGGTTATTTCAATGCAATAGCATACATAGAGTATTCTGCAATTACAGCAAACTATTCACTATTCGACTATGTTAGGTAACCGCTTTAAGCTGTAAGCGGTAACAAATGACATCTCTAAACTTCTGGGACAGCAATACGAGTTAAAAATACATGTTTTTAAATGGTTTTGTGTGGGCATAGCTCCTAGGCCTACGTCGATTGCAGAACTACTGTGATTTAAACCAAGGGTCGGCAACCTTTTTTGCACTGCGGACCATGTTTGGAAGTAAAACTTGATTTACATTCAATGCAAAAAAACAAATTTCAGATTTTACAAAACATTAGGATTTTACAAGATTTAAAGTGAAACATGGACAACTTGCGTTTGTTAGTTTTGGCTGTGATTTCGTTTGGCTCAACTGGTAAGTGTAGGTACAGCGATTTTCCCAATGATTCAAAGTTAACTAACGTTAAACTAAAGTTGTTTTAAAAGCGTGCCTCTGAATTCCAGCATTATTGTGGTGCTGACGATATTTGCAATAGTTAAAGCTGTTTGTCTATTTTATAAAAATAAAGCAAACGTTAGAAGCCAATAAAACGCCACACTGTGTTGCTAATCTGATGCACTGAGAATATTTGAACTGAACAGTATCTGACCATTCAACAGGCAGCATGGTCACCGACGATCACCGTTTGTTTAATTCAATAACTAAAAATGGAAAGTATTTTCCAAGTAACGAAATCTGACGATGAATATCTTGGAATATATATAGCCTGTTGATCTTCGAAACTGAAGAAGCCATTAGGCGAAATTTAGTTGATCGTTAGAACTGAAGAAGCCATTACTCGATATATATATATGTTCCAAGATATTCATCGTCTGATTTTGTTACTTGGAAAACACTTTCTATTCTTAGATAATAATCTAATGCAGTGCTTCTTTCTTATTTGGCTGGGTTTTCAATTACAGTAACGAACAAAGCTTTATTAATAACTATAAGTGCGTACTCTATTGATTGTATTCATCAGAATATTACAGCGAGAAGCTGCTACTGGGTTTGTAACATCGTAACGCTAAAAAAATCAAATTTTTGGGTCGCTTTAAGAAAGTTTTAGATTAACTGGCTTAAATTGTCACAAACACTTGTTTGTTAAAATACTATTCATGTTTTTCCTCGCTTTCAAGTAACTTTTAATTACCCGATCAACAGAAACAGTTTATTTGGTTCAGCTATTCCGTTAATTGCTGGTTTGAAACAAATAAATTTATTTTTTATGTTTTAAACATTTCACACAACTTTGCGAATGCTAAGATTTGCAGGAGTACCTTAGTTTACCTATTTAGTCTTTATGGAAAAATCAATGTTTTCTAACTCAAATTTAACCACATCATTATGATTTTCCAGCTTCAGGAATCAGATGTTACAGTTGCACTTTTACTGACGTTCCACCACCTGGTATAGGAGAACCAACATGTAGAGGTCCAAACCCGGCTGAAACTCATCTGATGGATTGTCCTAGGGTCGACTATTGTACGGCCGTTACTACCACCGTAACCGGTATGTGTTTAACTTTATTTGTACGTAATTATTACATAAAATCTTGAACCATATCATCGCTTTTAGTGAATGGTGTGTTCTTTTAAGTAATAAACATCCTATTTTAAAACCACATCGAGGTGCAATATGCTATGCGATTTACATAATTTGGTTCTCTCTTGTTAAATTTATGCTGTTGTACTTTACGTGACTGAAGAACAGACTTAGTACAAAAGTAAACACTCGCGTATCTGACTTTAAAAATTGTCCTGACAAACAATCTGATCACAAGATTCATCTTAACTTATGTTTTGCAACAGAGGGGGGGGGGGGGGGGGGGGGGGGGGGGGGGGAACCAGAGACAGCAACAGTCAGTAGGCAAAAGGTTAATCGTCGTAACAATTTTTTGTTTCAAAAGAATGTCCTTTCGATTGTATACCATTTTTGAAAACTCAGAATGTTGTTGCTTTTTAGCCGTCGGCGTTACTGCCACATCTGTTACAAGAATATGCGGAGGTTTCCCAGATTCCGCTGGATGTGTCAACACCGCAGGTGGAAGTACATGTACTGTGGTCTGCAACACAGGTGAGAAAGACATTCTACACAATGTGTAATTTAATGTGTTTATTCAAACTTGTTTAACTTGTATTCCTCAGCAAACCAGAGTTGTAAGTGGTACTTGGCTATTGTGGTGACGTGTTAGTGCATCGATTTGAAAAAGAGCTGATTTCGTGTCTGACTTGACGCTTTGTCACAATTGTGTCGTAACATCTTTCAGTAAATCAAGAAAAGCGTGAAAAATTTGGGGGAAACACTTGTTTACACATATTTGTTCTAATACTTTTGTTTTGTGCTTTCCAGATGGTTGCAACTCAGGCAGTGGAGAAGGTAAAAAATAACTACGCCATTTACTTAAGCTCTCCAGTAAAAATTCTAATGTTTATTTTCCAGGCGGACCCGATCCAACTAACGGACCAGGTAACTATAAAATCCAAATCTAGTTTTGTAATACTCACAAACGTTCTATTTGCTGCAAACCTTTTTCTCCGCAGAGATAACAGTAATTTGCATGTGGCAACTTTATGATTTTTAGGCCATGTATATCCTACCAGTGACACAGCTGCTCGCTAATGTCATGTGTTTGGTTTACGGTTTTAATGTTTGCAAATAGTATATATACCAACCGCCCCTTTCAAACTACAGCTCACAGGAGTTAAACTGCAACAAAATTTAACTTGTTTTCCAGATGACACCACAACCAGCGGATCGTGCAAAGTGAATCTCAACTTTCTTCTCATGAGGCTGACTCTGGTTGCAGGATTCCTTTTTAGCAAGTTGTAATTTCGACGATGATGGTTTTTATAAATAGATTGTCACCCAATAATTTTGTTTGTAGAGTGTTTATACCTTTTGAAAATCTCCATAGCATAGCTTCATAGATTTAAATCTTAGATTCAAACATTATTATAATCAATTTAACATTCTGTAATTTAATAATTATTTTAATGTGTTGTTTAGTTTTTAACAGGCTGTGTGTAATTTTTAAATTTCGCAATAAATTTTTGGCGCTAATTTGACAATATGTTGAGAAAGGGGTTGATTTAAAATTTACCAAAAATATAAAAAACAAAATTACAAATGGTTAAGTAACGGTAGAGGTCGACATTGTGTGTGATGTTTCGACGATTCTAGTTGTTTGTGTCAATTTTGACAAATTCTTTGCTATGATTACACTAAGATCCTGAAAGCCTGTTTTATGCACATGGGCAGTAAACGATAACTTGTGGTCGATCCGAAGTCCAACTGTTTCTGAAACAGTTGGTGACGTCAGTACTGATCTCACTTAAACTCTTTGTTTTATTAAAACTTTGGTTCTTGAAACACATTACCATTATATTAATCTAATAACATTCGTTTTAAGAATTTGAGTTAACTTAAATCGGTTTCATCTGGTTTCAAAACACAAATAAATAACTTTCAAAAAGCATAGGTGGAGTCGAAACAGTGCAGCTTGCAAAACATCTTGCAAACGTGCGGAAGTCTTCCTGTTAGGTCGAAACCCAAGTTATTTATTTGGGTTTTGAAACCTGATGAAACCGGTTTAAGTTAACTCAAATCCTTGAAACTAATGTTATTAGATTAATATAATGGTAATGTTTTTCAAGAACCAAAGTTTATTTGTAATGTTATAAACTAGCAAACCTTATTGTTACGGCTACTTTGTGCAAATAAATCCATGTGCTTTGCAGCAAATAAAAATGGAAATAGGGAGTTGTAGTTAAATTGAAAAGTGCAAAAAACACATATTGTAAATTGTTTCGAAACTTGAGTCATAAACTTGTGAAAGTAAAATTGCGAAACTTGTTGGAAAATTTATGATAAGATCAAAATATATTTTTTTCAAAACGACTCTAAACAAGAAAAAACCTTTTCAAATATTTTTTATTAGGTTTTGTATGGCACTGTCAAACTCCATCCCTTGTTCGTATACTAGGAACAGGTGTATGGTCTAATAAAAACTGCTAGGTTAACGAAGAACGACCATGTACACAACATTGCTTTTACAATCCTCGAATTTCCTCGCTATTATTAGATACAAGTGTGAGCATTAGTTGCATCAGACCAATAACTTTGGACGAGCTAGTATATTTAAGCGAGAAAAAGTGCAATGTTGGGACAAACGACATCTGCATTGTATGAAGGGTGTAAGTGGTTCAAACAAGAGAATGTTGAAGAACAGAGCGTGGAGTTGTTCAGTACAAAATAAATGTAACAAAATAGCTTGAATTTTGTTTGTGCGACATTAACTTACATATAGGTTTATACCAAGAAGGGTTTTGTTCCTAGTGCCCAAAATCCTAACTAGTAATCGACTTACATGTATGTTATTCTTATTAGTGACAGCATCGCGTAGGCCGTAGACAGATAAAAACAAATAAACAACTTGCACTTTCAACTTAATCAAAAGAGACATTTTTGTGTTAGCTAAATCCACAAAATTAATAATCACATTTTTTAGTTTGCACATTTTCTTGCCTGTGCTTGTTAAAATGCTTTTTTGGAGTTCACATAAACAGGACGCTTAAATAAAAACTTTGGTAGTAACTATGTGTTTGCCAAACAGGAAACTCTTTTATTGCATTCAAACAGACGTACATTCGTTATATCTGGAACTGCTCGACAACGCTACCGAACGACCGGTGAGTCGTTTTAAAAACCAAAACAAACTGTACAGTGCATGTTTTTCCCAAAGAGCACACTCCAAAGGTTCATGTGAAGAGCACACTCCAAAGGTTCATGTGAAGAGCACACACCAAGGTTCATGTGAAGAGCACACTCTAAAGGTTCATGTGAAACTCAAGATTAAAATATATAGAGACATTTCTGAGTGGATTGTACACATAAACATAAAACATTGCTGATGGCAAGATCGTGACATTTTGCTTGTTGTTAGGGTAACTT
>QLIY01001454.1:7038-27674 GCA_003260075.1 Phallusia mammillata | reverse complement strand
AGTTGTTAAACGTTTAAAACACAAACTGTTAAGTGTGAAATCAGACGCGATCAAAGCCATTTTATTCAAGCTTAGCCCGAATTACGGCACAAATGCTGTTGAGTTTCAAACCAAGCCCGTTGTATTCAAATTTAAACTTGAACACGAACCCGCTTCGAAAAACAGGGCCCCCCCCCCGATGTGTATAGTAAATTGGTAAATATCATATAGAATATATAAAATGGATGTATATCAGAAAGCCACTCTTCTAGTTACTGATGATAATACCTTACCTGACCGTGTTGTTATACTCATCTACACAAAAAAACATGCCATGACCCTGAAATTGATGCCCAATTTGTTTCAACAAAGCCAGAATTAGCTCGAATTTAGGTAAAATTGTGGCACAAGTGTTGCTAAGTGGAAAATCTTGACCAAATCAAGCCCATTTTATGTAAATTTAAGCCAGAATTCCAATTGTTTTTGAAACAAAGTTCGAATCAGGCCAGAAAGTTGATGAAATTTCGGAAAAAAATCGTAGATTTTGAATTCAGGCCCCAATAAAGCATAATTGTATTCGAACAAGTCTGAACCTTATTTTTTTAAAACAAAGTCCCATTAGGCCCGAAAACCCCCCCCCCTGATGAAATTTCGGAAAAAAATCGTAGATTTTGAATTCAGGCCCCAATCAAGCATAATTGTATTCGAACAAGTCTGAACCTTATTTTTTTAAACCAAGTCCCATTAGGCCCGAGAGTTGTTAAACGTTTAAAACACAAACTGTTAAGTGTGAAATCAGACGCGATCAAAGCCATTTTATTCAAGCTTAGCCCGAATTACGGCACAAATGCTGTGAAATGTGGTACCAAGGTCGTTTTGTTTAAACCTAATTCCTAAACTAACTTGCTTCGATTTTAAAAGCCCATAGGCCAGAAAGTTGGCAAATTTGCGGCACAAATGCTGTTGAGTGTCAAACCAAGCCCGTTGTATTCAAATTTGAACACGAACCCGCTTCGAAAAACAGGGTCCGACTTACGACTTTGGTTTCTCCTCACATTTAAACCATAGCAGCGAGGACAAATTCCGCCTTATATGTGGGTCGATCGGCGTCTAGACGGGTTGAAAACAAACGTGACAGTTCGTAAACCGTAGAACTGCATGCAACCGCACCTAGCTCCTACTATACACCGCTAGCGCGACCAATTCAACACGATTTCTCCGCCTCACAATTTGTCAACACTTCTCAACGCGAACTCAGTCGCATTCTTGACCCAGTTTCTTGTGGGCTGTTGTGTGAACGGTTTATTTATAGCGTTCCTGTAATGGTTCGGAATTTGTTCCCAGAATGATAACAAGAAACTAAGTGAGATACAACAAATTTTGAATACAGATTGATTAATTATTTGCACCGATGAATGTATTTTCAATGTTTAGCAGTTTTTTAGTAGAATCTCAAATTGTTAATATGTACGAAAACATTTTGCTCACTAATAATAACTTAGTTAGCATTCGTACAGAAATGCTTGTGATTTAGAAACTGGTCAAATTGCTCCTATAAACAAGCATATACTTTTCCTACAAAGCATTAAAACTGTTTTCAAACAAACAGCAGTAAAAGCATAACAAACAATACAAAAGTTTAATCTTCGGTTCATCTGTAGTTTTTGTAACATCGTTGATTAATCGTATTGTCTGAAAAGGTTTTAATTCGACCACCCAGTGATTTTTTTAAGGTGTTTTGGGGGACCGTTTCGGTTTCTCCAGCGGTTTCCCAAAATTTGAACTACAACTACAGTTTTTGGTATTTAAATGAAACACTTGCGGTCTCTTAAAACTACTTAGCGGTCACCCAAACCAAACCTTAAAAAAAACCTGCACATGGCATTTGTGCGAACTTTATCTTTTCGTTGATCGAAATTTTTAGACAGCGCTGACACACCTCCGACACGCCCTTTTTTTCTGCCGCCGGTTGTAGCTTACGTCATAGGTTGGATGCTTTTGGCTTGACAGTTGACTTTCGGCGCTAAACTCCGCTAAAAACATCCTAAACGGAATAGAGTAGAATATATGTGCTATGTGGACAAATTCTCAAGCCGTGCAAATTTAACGTTTAAATTTTGTAAATGTTTTTAGTTTTTTAACTTTGCCGTACAACTTGTGTTTTTCGAAATTTTTAAAAACATTTTACATTTTTGAACGTTGTTTTGTTTTTGAGTTTATTGACAACTTTAGTTTGTTATTCGCTACAACGACTTCAAAAAGTACAAAATGTAAAATATGTTCAGTTTTAATTACATAAATTTCCCAATACAAAACAGCCAGAGATTTTGTACATGGTAAATACATTTTAATGTTAACATTTGAAATATCGCTTTTGTCTTGAAACGCATTTTGAAATTTGTATTTGAAATATTAATTTACCACAAAACACAGACATAATGTACAGGCATAACGCTAATTACACTTAACGTCAGGTGTTTTAAATGATGCGTATCTGTTTTAAAGCATAACAAGCAGTAATACTGTTACATGCAAATTCCTTGGTATCCTTCTCTCGCCCAAAAAAATTTCAAGTGACATGTTATTTAATTGGGTTTTATGCCTTTTACCTTAAGTGTATGGAGAAACGAATTTTGTTTGGTTACATAGGGTTAATGTAGGCCGTTCTACGACGCAAAAATGCATAAATGTCAAAACATTGCACACTCTTTATCACACACGTTTAAAGATGACGTCATTTATAAAAGTTTAAATCCATTTTTGACGCTCATGCCAAATAGTATAATTTATGTCAAAACATATGAACAACAGTTAGATGTATTGCAATAGTTTATAGGGCCAAACCTTTGTTATTTGTAAGATATAAAATATGTCTAGTTCGTTTTTCAAACGACAATATCATTACCTTTATTTAAATAGAATTGAAACTGATTATTTTAGCTAATTATATTATTTATTATTATTTTGGGGGCTGTTTACAGATGTTTTTGTTGTTAAATTATTACAGAAATATAAATTTCTTTGTGACATCCAATTTTACTTATACATTTAATTTTAACGTTTAATTGTTTTACAGGCGTTAGGAACAGAAGAGTTATGGCCGATACTTCTTACAATTTCGTCAGCCCCATCAATAGCGTACCTACTTGCGTTAAAATGGCTACCAGAAACGCCATCCTACCTTCTGAGACAGGGAAAACGAACTCAAGCCCTCCAAGTGTTACGAAAGTTGCGACAAAATGCCCAAGAGGTAAATTTAATATGATTTGATGGGTAAAATCCAAAACTTTGTATTATATAATATGTTAAACATTTAACCCGTAAAAATCGCTGGTTAAAATATACTCAAAACACTTAAAATGGTTCTATTTTGATTACCTGCATGCAATGCACACTGTTTTGACCTATAAGGTCTCATCAGTGCAGCCTGTGACGAGAGATCGGCCGTACTGGCTAGTGTAGCCATCCAGCAGCACTCCAGTTTGTTGGGAGTAACAGGGTAAAAACCCATACCTCATCAGTCCTATTTTTGTATGTAACATTTTTTATCAAAACATGTCTAATTTTAATGACATTTATCTTTCTGCGTTATGACAATCATTCGGAATGTTCGGCGTTTTTTGCTGTACGGTTAATATTCTTAGATAGGTTTATTTTGTACTTTTCAAAAACCAACACCTACAGATAAAGTTAACGCCATACGAAGTTAACATTACAACTTCTAAAGAGCATGAAAGTTAAATTGACGTGATGTCGTAATGTCACTTCAAATGCACTGGCTTAATTTTACACTTTTAAGCAAGTGAAAATATCAGGACAGTCGTTGAAATGTCAAGAAGGGACCTTTAAGGCCTACGCATAAATAATGCATAACAAAAATCTTTGAATGAAACTTTTATAACACTACATACGAATCTGTTCATAGTTAAATGGTTTTATCATTCCTTCACGTGACTTAAGTGTATATAAACGGGTGTAACCGATGTGGTATTCATATCACTGATGATGGCATGAGCATTTGCCGAAACGTTTGAAAAATAAAGCATGTCGCTTTTTACGTCTATTTGGGCCGTCATGAAACTTTTATATTTTTATCAGCCACTTTTGGCAACTAAGACGCAGCTTCTAGCTAGTTTTTTTCCCAGACATTTTGACACAGCTAAGTTTTTATTCACTGTGTTCTTCCGTTCGCTGTGGAATGTTGTGACCAGTTGGTACCGAACGCCCCAGGCCTGTTTTACTCGAGCTAAACGCCTTCGAATACTAAAGAACTTTGTGTTGAAAATTGACCATGCGTATCGGAGTAACCCATATTTCACGCTTGGTTGGGTTTGTGAAACGTCTGTTTTGGGTTACGTCGTTTTTCAATGCCAGTTGTGGGATTCTAGGTATCGTGCCATTTGTTTTGGGACTACATTTAAGACATTTCTGGTGTCAATTTAGTAATTTTTCAGCTAAACAACTTTAAAACTTCTTTTAAACTCTTATAACAAAATGTGTTTTATAATTATGACAAACTGACTTATATGAAAGGCCAAAAGATGTCAAATAATACAGAAAAGGGTTTAAGCTTATACTTTTCAACCTTAACAAACCCCCCCCCCCATTTAGTAATTTTTCAGCTAAACAACTTTAAAACTTCTTTTAAACTCTAATGACAAAATGTGTTTTATAATATGACAAACTGACTTATATGAAAGACCAAAAGATGTCAAATAATATAGAAAAGGGTTTAAGCTTATACTTTTAAACCTTAACAAAACATATTCATTTCTGCATTGTTCTATCAATTGCTCTTAGAATGTTTTGAATTTCTTCTATAATTCTTTGGTGTTAAACTATTAATTAACTAGTTTATAATTTCTTTTTTTCCAGTTGTGGCATTCTAGGTAACCTGCCATTTGTTTGGAGACTATGCCCCCCCCCCTGAACAATAAAGCATGTCGCTTTTTACGTCTATTTGGGCCGCTATTTTGACCATTAAACTTTTATATTTTGATCAGCCACTTGTGGCAACGAAGACGTAGCTTCTAGCTAGTTTTTTCCCAGACGTTTTGACACAACTAAGTTTTTATTCTCTGTGTTCTTCCGTTCGCTGTGGAATGTTGTGACCAATTGGTGCCGAACGCCTGAGGCCTGCTTTACTCGAGCTAAACGCCTTCGAATACTAAAGCACTTTGTGTTGAAAACTGACCATGCGTATCGGAGTAACCCATATTTCACGCTTGGTTGAGTTTGTGAAACGCCCCCCCCCCCGAATTTCTTCTATAATTCTTTGGTGTTAAACTATTAATTAACTAGTTTTATAATTTCTTTTTTTCCAGTTGTGGCTTTCTAGGTAACCTGCCATTTGTTTGGAGACTATATTTAGGACGTTTCTAGGGCCAATTTGGTTATTTCCAAGTTGAGAGACTTTTTTGAACTGTTGTGACAAATTATTTTAAAGTAACACCCCCCCCCCTATTTCCAAGTTGAGAGACTTTTTTGAACTGTTGTGACAAATTATTTTTGTAACACACTGGCTTTAATGTAAGACGAAATGATGTCAAATGATACCAGAAGAGGTTATACTTTTAAATCCTCTTAAAAACTATTTTTGCAATGTCCTACCAATTGCTTCTGAAACCCCCCCCCCAATGTAAGACGAAATGATGTCAAATGATACCAGAAGAGGTTATACTTTCAAATCCCCTTGGAAACTTTTTTTGCAATGTCCTACCAATTGCTTCTGAAGTGGTTTGAAGACTTTGTAAAAATTCAGTAATCTCTTTCGTAATTTAGTAATTTGTGCTTGTTATTTTTTTAACCTATTGCCGCAAAAGACGGAAGTATTTCGAAAAACGTTCAATTTTCTTTGACGCGAACATTTAGTAAATATCGCTGTTTGTCCAAGTGATAAAACCTTACGTCATAGTGTTTGCGGTCCGTCGGTTATGACGTCATAGTCGCTTTGTAAAAGATTAAACAAACAATAAAATGTCGCTTGTGACGTAATAAAGATCTGTCAGTCGCCTTACGCGTGTTTGTACAAAAGATTAAGAGCACGGGAATGACAGAAAATGCTGAAACTCGATTCTGGTGGGAATTTGCCGTCTGGTAGCATCATGATAATAAGATAGTTCGGGGAGCAAAAGCACTCCCAAACATCAGTAAAATTTGGATTACGTAACACTTATAACCAAAGAACGATAATTTTGATGTGGTTTATTTCATTTTGTTCAAAAATTATGAGTGGTACAATGTTACTTGCTTTTTAAACGCCGACAAATTTTCCGATTGTTTGATATTGCAGAAACACAATAGTTTTTAACTTTTGTTATGGACCATGGTGCCGCAAATAAGTGCTTTTTAACCCCTGGTTTTGTCCAAATTGTGGTTTGCCTATTGATTTTATTGATTTGTTAGTAGTTTGCAGAACTTTTCGGTGACAAAAACGTGCCTTTTTTTGTGACAGTTCTTTGATCTTCGACGTTTTTTGCCGATTAAAAATGCACGATTGGAGGTTTTGAGCATGTTCGGGTTTTTGCTCTTAATTGGCGAATAATAATTGGTTTGTCGGGTGATTCACAGCCAAGTAACGAGTTTAGTGACATTTGGCAACAAAAGGCGGCCCCCCCCCCTTTTTTGTGACAGTTCTTTGATCTTCGACGTTTTTTGCCGATTAAAAATGCACGATTGGAGGTTTTGAGCATGTTCGGGTTTTTGCTCTTAATTGGCGAATAATAATTGGTTTGTCGAGTAATTCACTGCCAAGTAACGAGTTTAGTGACATTTGGCAACAAAAGGCCGGGTGTGGTGTGGAATAGTATTTTTGTTTTTTGTAAATAGAGTTTAGAATTCGGACTTAAAAATAGCTGGATACGGAACTAAAATATGAGCCCGCTTGCACATTTTCTTCTAGCCCTATTATTTAGGACGTAAAAACAAATAGACAAAAAATCATGCGACTCCTTTGCGATAAACAGCAGCGAATGATAGCGTTAAGCGGGATGATTTGGTTACCAAGTTACAGTATTATCATTTCAAATAAGCGTGACAATTTAGTTGCCTCCAGACAGACCAAGCACGATGAGCTAGTCGCAAATGTCTCAAATTTCACAAACAACTTGTCATCATTGTGATTGGGTCAACCGAGTTTCTGATAAAACAAAAGATGACCTACCGACCCCTTGACACCCTACACCACCCAGACATGCGCGAGATCCTAAAATAGAAATAAAGAATTGCGTGGCCCTGATATATGATATCTATGAATGCGGTGGTCTGATTTAGGAAAGTTTTGCAACGAGAAAAACAACTTTGTTTTTATCTGGTGTTTTTGGCGGCCGGTTTAAATTAGGCTTTACACTAAAACGTGTTAATTTGGTAGTTAAGATGAACATAAATTCATAACTTGGATCAGCCCTGAAGCGTCTATGCCAGGGGTGGGGAACCTTTTTGTTTGTGAAGGCCACGAAACGATTTATTGACACTCGTGTAGGCCGCATAGACTATTTCCCAGGCCAAGGACAGTGATATTCAAACTTTTTGACTTACATAATGGTCGTTTTGCTATTTCCTCGTAGTTTGTAGGACTTAAGGTCCAAGCTAATCAAAATTCCTCACTACATTTTCATCTTCACTACAACATTCAGGATTTATTTAACCTAGAAATTGCTGAACCTGGAGTTTTTGGTAGTCCTATGGAAATCGCTTTATGTACCACTATGGGACCATTGGTCTTGTTTGAAAACCGCTGCCCTGAAACTAATCAAATAGTAATGTGGAGTAAAGTCAAAAATACGTTTCTGTCACTTTTTTTCAGCGTCTGGTGCAGTCTGTTATATCAACATCCTAAAAATGTATTTTGTCATCGAAGGCCGCACTTAGTGCCCTAAAAGGCTGCATGTGGCCTTTAAGCCGCAGGTTCCCCACCCCTGGTCTATGCAGACCAGCAATCACGGCGCACTCATATAAAAATCACAGTACGCCAGGCCCATTGAAGGCGCTATACCAGTGGTTCCCAACCTTTCGTGGACCATGGCCCCCTTAAAGTACCTTTTTGGCCTTGTGGCCCCCTTCAAGTTACCTTGTAGAACCTGTGGCCCCCTTAAAATGTATATAGCAATTACGTGTTGGAATGGGGTGTTAATTTTGGCCATAAACAGGTCTAATAGAGTAAATGAGCGTGATAAACCTCACTATAAACAAATAGTATGTGAAATAGTCGATTAAATTCGGAAATAAAGGTAAAGTGAAAATGACTTTTAGTGAGTGTTTCTTGTGAATCTACGCCCGTGGCCCCCCAGAACACAGATCGTGGCTCCCCTGGGGGGCCATGGGCCCTGGTTGGGAACCACTGCGCTATACCGAATCAGCCGGTCACCTTCAGTAGTTGTACCTGGATTTCAATAATGACCTAATTTTAAAACGCTTTTATTCTACTTTTTAAGTTCAAAATTACTATCAACTGGTTGGTTTTGTGATTTGAGTGATACTGTAAACCGCGGTTAATCCAGAACCGTTTGGACCAAAAGTTGTTTTCCGAATTGGGCAAAGATCCGGATTAACCTTTTACATGAGAATATGTGATAAAATGTTTAAATTCTGACTTGATTTTTACATATGTTAACGACCAAAAAATAAAAATCATTATTTTCCCGCAAAAACGAATAAGTAACATAAAATACAGTTTATGCCCTAATTTTGATTTATTCAACAATTCTTCTTTTGTTGAAATTCATTGTGTCGATGTTTGTAGCGATTTTAGCGACATTGGGGGGGGGGTAAGTTTTGTCCGAATTGGGCAAAGATCCGGATTAACCGAATCCGGTTTAACCGAGGTTTATTGTATGTGTCCCCCTATTACATAAAAATATGTGATAAAAGTTTAAATTCTAATTTCATTCCAACATATGTTAACGACATAAAATAAAACAAAACATTATTTTCTCGCAAAAACGAATAAGTAACATAAAATGCAATTTTGCCCCAATTTTGTTTTATTCAACAATTCTTCGTTTGTTGAAATTCATTGTGTCGATGTTTGTAGCGATTTTAGCGACATTTGGCAACAAAGAGCGCATTCGAAAACCAAACAATGTGTTCGGGCACATCGCTTTGTTACGTAACAATGGCATGTTTTAGTCTTCCCGGCGAACGGATGTTTTTCTTGATTATGACGTCATTGGCGTCGTTTTTCAATGACGAATCAAGCAGGCTGCGTTGAGACTAGGCACGTTTCTTGTAAAAAGGGAAATTTACTCATTTTTGTAAATGTTTTGAAGTACCTGAGTATATGTCTGGTCAAACAATCGCCATTTTGACTCATATTCTGCAAGGTATTCTGGGTTTTGGCAAACGTCCGTTAATCCAGGCCCGATTGTACCTAAAAATTTGTCGGGATTATGCGCAGATCTGAACTAACCGATGTCGATTAGTTCAAGCCTTACTACAATACAAAACATTGTATCTCAAGTTTGGTCTAAATTAGACGAAGATTTAACGGAGATTTACTGTAATCATAGTTACATATTGATTGCTTCTATTTTATATATTATGTAGTCATAACTTAAAACTGAATTTTTTTGTTCCTTCATAGAAGTCATGGGACTATTAGTCATACACTTTTTTTAATGTCGTCAAAATATGTTTGGTTGCAAACAGTGGTTCCCGACCTTTTTTCAAGAATTCCTCCCTTAAAAAAATAAAACATTTTATTCCTTCTTAATATACTGGATAGTAGATGAAAAACCATGCAAAGATCATTTAAAATTGTGTATTTTATCAACTTTACAGGGAAAAATCCCAGTGTTTATTTACCACATGTATAAATCAAAGTAATTCCTCCCCTCAAGTTTTGAAATACAACATTGTTTTAAAAAATTGTGTTCATAAACAAGGTGATAACCTGTCAACATTTTCGCCCACAAAAAATACATTAACAAATTTACTTTTACTAATATCATTTTTCCGAAATTGATTTTTGTCCAATTCGTATCACAACTATATGATTTTTTTTTTTTTTAAAGTTGATCTACAATTCGGGGGGGGGGAAAAATTGTGTTCATAAACAAGGTGATAACCTGTCAATATTTTCGCCCACAAAAAATACATTAACAAATTTACTTTCACTAATATCATTTTTCCAATTCGTATCACAACTATATGATTTTTTTTTTTTTTAAAGTTTATCTACAATTCACGAAAAAATTTGTTAAATGTCCTTTTGTTTTTGCTTTAGGAGAAATTGTGTCAAGAACTGGCGAAGATTGAACGCGAACAACGAGCTCATGGCGAAATTAAACAAGTTCCATTAATGACGATGTTTAAGTCTACGGGATATAGAAGACAACTCATAGCTGTTGTTATGGTTTTTATGCAAGGTAAGTCTGGTTGTGTCAGTACTAAAAATCGTATTTTTCATTGTTTGTATCTCTTGCATTTCAAACAAATCGCGTGTTTTAAAACAGTTTATGGAAAAACATATAGACCGTTTAATGATGAATATAACGGCCCAAATTAACGTAAAAAGCGACATGCTTTGTTATTCGGGGGGGGGGATGCATTTCAAAGAAATCGCGTGTTTTAAAACAGTTTATGGAAAAACATATAGACCGTTTAGGGGGGGGGGGGGGGGGGGGGGGGGGGGGGGGGGGGGGGGGGGGGGGGGGGGGGGGGGGGGGGGGGGGGGGGGGGGGGGGGGGGGACACGCGAAGTCGTACGCTAGGTATTTGACATAAAAACATGTGTTTTTCTACCAGGCAAATAATGCAGAATGATTGTGTTTCGTATTAATTTTAGTACTGGAGGTTTAACATTGCCTCAGTCATGACTTCCAACCCGACAATGAATTACTGATTCTTTGCCTGGGGGGGGGGTACACCCGTTTATAACCATTTGAGTTACATAAAAGATCGATAAAAAGGTGTGAAACAAGCGTCGCGTAAAAACTAGTGATGGACCGAATCGGCGAAATTTCGATTCGGCCGAAACCGAATATTCGGCGGTTTTGCCGAATAAATTCGGCCGAATCAACCGAATCATTTATGACGACACGCGAAGTCGTACGCTAGGTATTTGACATAAAAACATGTGTTTTTCTACCAGGCAATTAATGCAGAATGGTTGTGTTTCGTATTAATTTTAGTACTGGAGGTTTAACATTGCCTCAGTCATGACTTCCAACCCGACAATGAATTACTGATTCTTTGCCTGGAGTGGGAAAAACGATGCTGTGTTAAAAATATATTATAATAAGTTAGTGGGTATTTTCGTTGGTGCTAAGCAGAAAATACACGTTTAACGCATTAAATGTGGGTTCGTAAAAGATTCGGTTTCGGCTGAATCGCAACAAATTATTCGGCCGAAACCGAATCTTTGGAAAAGTGGCCGATTCCGGCCGAATAAATTCGGCAAACCGAATATTCGGTACATCTCTAGTAAAAACGATTAAAAGGTATAATAATGCATGTCGTATTTTACGTATAATTGGGCCGTTATTTTCCTCATTAAACTTATAAACACATCCGTGTATAGTGTTCCAAATTATATCGTCCAAATGGTAAATCAAGGTAATATTGAGTCACGAGTAGTTGTGACATCATATTTAACGCACAAACTGTTTGTTCGAATTTATGAATGGACACAAAACATGACAAAACATATCCCACAGTCATATCTCATTTAATACGACCCCAAGTAAACAGAATCTCACAAGTAAATGTTTCACAATTGTGACGCAACAACTGGCTGTCGTAGCATCCACGTGGCGTTTTTGCAAGTCATTCATAATTTGGGGGGGGGGATTGACGCACAAACTGTTTGTTCGAATTTATGAATGGAAACAAAACATATCCAACAGTCATATCTCATTTAATACGACCACAAGGAAACAGAAAGTAAATGTTTCACAATTGTGGCGCAACAATTGGCTGTCGTAGCATCCACGTGGCGTTTTTGCAAGTCATTCATAATTTGCCGAGTCATTGTAATACGTAATCGGTTTAGTATCGAGATATTTTACATTGATTTAAAAATTACGAAATGGGTATCGTTTTTTTTTGGATGGAAATATTTAAAATTTAAAGGTAATGAGCGACTATAAGATTATGTATCATAAGTACAGCTGGTGCCAAGCAATTGTCATTATTGGTGACAAGATGCACTCATAAAACCTTACAGGTCGAAAAGGTGTGCATTGTCTGTAGCCAACTTAAGGCAATAATATTTGGCAACTTACAATACTATGTGCTTAGTGTTCAAACACAAAAAAGGAAAGAAATTAATGTGTTACATTTTGCAATCGTTGTACCATAATGTTTAGGGGGGGGGGAGGATATGTATACCATAAGTGCAGCTGGTGACAAGCCATTGTCATTATTGGTGACAAGATGCACTAATAAAACCTTACAGGTCGAAAAGGTGTGCATTGTTTGTAGCCAACTTAAAGCAAAAATTACAATACTATGTGCTGGTGTTCAAACACAAAAAATCAAAGAAATTAATGTGTTACATTTTGCAATCGTTGTACCATAATGTTTATTGCCCTTCACTTTGCTTTACGATGCGGTTTGCAACAAAGGGTTGACGTAATCATATTAAATGTTTGGCAAAAGTCTTGCTAACCAGAGCAGTAGCGCCCTCTTTGGAGTATTTTGTATAGCTAAGTTTGAGCTACGGAGTCGGTCATACAATGCATTATGATTCAATAATGTATAGTTTGTTGTTAAGGGGGGGGGGCAAGTGTTTGGCAAAAGTCTTGCTAACCCGAGCAGTAGCGCCCTCTTTTGAGTATTCTTTATAGCTAAGTTTGAGGTACGGAATCGGTCATACAATGCATTATGATTCAATAATGTATAGTTTGTTGTTAACACACAAATAAATTAATAATAATGGATAGGAATGTAAATAGTATAAAGACAAGAAAAAGCAATGATTATTACGAACAGTTTGTAGGCGAAAAAGATAATTTTCATTAAAAAAACTGTTTTTTTGACTGTTGCGTTATAAAAGCAGGAAAAAACAAAAATAGGCAGGGGGGGGGGTAACATTAATGGATAGGAATGTAAATAATAAAAAGACAAGAAAAAAGCAATGATGATTAGGAACAGTTTGTAGGCGAAAACGATCATTTTCATTAAAAAAACTATTTTTTTGACTGTTGCGTTATAAAAGCAGGAAAAAACAAAAATAGGCATTGGCTAAAACACTACAATTGATTATACGATTTTGCGTTTTTGTAAATTCCAAGCACCACTGGTGGTGTAAAGTGTGATTGTTGCAACCTAACAAATTTACATAAAGCAGTTTTAGTCAACAAATAAAACTTTACTTTTTGTTTTTGCTCTCTAGCGCAACTGTGTGGTGTGAATGGAGTTGGAATGTATACGAATAGGATTTTTATGAGCGCTGGTTTTAACGAGTCAAGCGCCATCACCGCTTCAACCATCGTATATTCCATACAATTTGTTGTTGCTCTTGTGGGGGTAAGTAGGAGAGCTTTGTGACGTCATAACGAAAAAACGAAAAAACAAACAAAAAACTAGGGGGTAAATAAAACTAAGTACTATTTTAAACGTACATAGATTGACAACTTTTGTCTGTAGTGTGACAATTGCCACTAAAGGCCAAAAACGTTTTTTCCCACTTCTCGTAGTCAACAGGAGTAGGATTTGAATGGGGGGGGGGAAACAAAAAACTAGGGGTTAAATAAAACTAAGTACTATTTGAAACGTACATAGATTGGCAAGTTTTGTCTGTAGTGTGACAATTGCCACTAAAGGCCAAAAACGTTTCTTCCCACTTCTCGTAGTCAACAGGAGTAGGATTTGAATATAGCTAAGTTTGATTTAAAACGAATATTAGTTGGAAATTTTTGTCGTTTAATGCGGCTTATATTTAAACTTGATAATTGTCACCAAATCAGAATTATAAACGGGCCTGAAATCGTTTTTTTTTAAATGTCCGCTTAGGCCCGAAAGTTTGATTGACAGACCTATACATTGCACCAGAAAAGACCCAGACAACAAACACAATGGACGATAATATATAATCGGTCTTCAACAAGGCTGTTTAACATTACGCCAAGCCCAGCAACTGGCTACTTAGCTAGTTAAATTAATTCAAAAAATACTGACACAGAGTGTAAAATCAAGCCCGTTTTTTGGAAGAAACCTAAGCCCGAACCCGACCCGACAACTCTACTCCAAATACCAAAACATGTTTTCCCACTTTTGCAGTCAGGAGCCGTTGACCGATGGGGACCGAAGATGATTAACGTCATTTCCGGTTCCGTTATGTCCGCGTCGTTGGTTTTGCTCACGGTTGCTATGGTGACCAGCGCACAAGTGGAATTTATGCTTTACGTCAACATCGTTGCCGTGACGATATACATTCTATCGTAAGTATGACCTCATTTTTGATGACGTCTTTGAGATGAAATCGTGTTTTTGGGTGGAAGGCCTGGATACAGTTTTTGCATTTAATGCTGGTCGTTTTGCTTTGTAGGTTAAAAAACACATTAAAAGGTAGAACATAATTGCCTGATTTGTGATATATTTTGTAAAACTGGTGGGTTAAGAATGCAATAAACCCCAGTTAAACCGGATTCGGTTATTTCGGATCTTTGCCTAATTCGGTAAAAACTTGAGGTACAAATGATTTGAAATGTGATAAGGCTTTTAACTAGTCGACATCGGTTAATCCGGATCTTTGCCTAATCTGGACAATTTTTTTGGTCCACACGGGTCCGGATTAACCGAGGTTTTTACTGTATTTGTTTTAGGTACGTTGCCCTTGGTGTCTATGTTTCGTTGGTTTGGTAAAATCTCAAAACCTCCTGCTACTTTTTTAGATGGGCTTGCGGAATTAACCTGACATTATTTCCGCTACTGGGCGCTCTCACCACTGAACAAACTCGCGAAGTTTCTTTCACATTCGGAGGTGGAATTTTTTGGGTCCTCTCCTGGTTTGTGGGTTTTATCACCCCATATTTCATGGTGGGTTGACATTAGTTAAAGTCGGTTCATATTTTAAGCTTTTTTAAGGAAATTTCAATATTTCTGTTTAATTTGTGTTTTTTTACCCAAACTCGTACACAAGTTTGCATTTTAAATAGAAAAAAATGGAAGATCATTTGACCGCCCTGTGAACAATGTAGCTGTGTTAGATTTTACTTTTACAGGAATTAATATTATTGACCTTTAATTTTACGGCTAATTTTGTGATTTCCATAGGAATTTTTATGCACAAAGTTACATTAACAAAATTAATAAAGAGCAAGAAAGAACCTCATCCTACCGCCCTATTAACCCAATATTCAAATCAATACAATTATTGTGCCTGTATAGTCTCAAATGAATCTAAACTTCAAATTAATTACAAAACCTAAACCACTTTTTTGTTCACAGGAATGGATGGGACCGTTCGCATTTTTCCCGTGGGCAATTCTCAACGCCATTTTTGCGGCTTACGTCTTAATTTTCATTCCCGACATAAAGGGAAAATCCCGAGAGTACATCGAATCTTTCGTGCGAAAGGGAAAAGTCAACTTTTGTAATTGCGGCGCAACGACGTAGGCGGCAGTGACGTCACGATGTCGTCATCACGTGACGTCATCAGTTTTTACGAGCACAGGGTCAAGGTGGAAAATAAAGTGGTTGTGGAAAAGTACGACTTGAAGATGTGGCTACTATAGATTATCCGACAACCCAGAAAAATGGAATATTGGCATGCAACATTATAATGCGGCTATTTCTCTTTGTTTGTGAGTTTTTTGGGTATTTCGAATTGGAAATGGGGGGGGGGTTAAAGTGGTTGTGGAAAAGTACGACTTGAATGTGGCTACTATAAATTAGCAGACAACCCAGAAAAATGGAATGTTGGCATGCAACATTATAATGCAGCTATTTCTCTTTGTTTGTGAGTTTTTTGGGTATTTCGAATTGGAAATTTTTTAGAGGTGCTAGGTTTTTGTAAAGAACGATTTTGGATAAACCAAGATTTTAGCTATTTGTAGTCAAATGTGGGCCATCCACGTTTACAATTTGTTGGATGCCCAGTATTTTAAACAGTGACAGTGAAACCCTTATGATCCATGGAAAATAATTTAACAAAACGCTAAATTTTTAGGTCGAAATTTGAACATCTATTGATCACTTTTCTTATTTTTTTTCTTTATTCATCTAGTAATTTGTTACTGCCCCTAATTTGCCGCATTTTTGTGTTTTTCTTTTTTCCACGACTTTGCTACTGTTAGGTTTAACTTATGTCATACCACTTGGCTGTTAACGCCTAAATCGGCTCAGCCACCGCGTTTCACAACAAAAATTGAAAGTACAACGAAAAGGATTCTTTCATATTTTGAATTTCCATTGCAACTAATGACTGTAGAGTTATTCTCTCAATTTTTTTTATTTTAAAATACTCACGTCAGCAGCGAATTTAGCTAATTTTCGATAGGTGGCGCAAAGAGCACAAATCCTGTTGAGCGGTATATCTCCAAATATGCTTACGGTTAGGGCTTGTAGGGTCAGGGTTAGGTATTATCATAGAAATTCAATGAAACTAACTCTAAAATTCCTGAAGTAAATGTTTTCAAAAACTTACTTTCAAACCCTTCCCGTATTCAGTCGCTAAATAAATAATTCAGCTCCTGCGCCACCTATCGAAAATTAGATAAATGTTCGACTGTCGTGAGTTGTGTTATTTATTAGCTCTACCAATAAACTGACCCTGGTTTTTGTTGCATATGACGTTGCAACGTCTAGTATGACGTCACACATAGTTTTTGTCATTAATCGATATTTAATTTTGGCAGCTTATTGCGGGTGTAGGCTTTTGAAATGATGTTTTTTTGACTTCGTGTTTTTTTGCAAAGCATTTGTCCGTTATAGTTTTACTAATGACGTACAATATATTGAAGCACTTAAAAATGTTTCTTTAGTTTTTTTTAACAATTACTGCATTTTTGTGCCGTAAAAATGTTTTTATGTGTCCAGCATAATTGAAGAAACCAAAAAAACCAAATTTTTTAATATTACTTTGAGATCAGAATTTCAGCAACAAAGCCTAAAAAACATATAAAAAACCTCAAATTATAAATTTGCAACATTTTGAATGCAACGTTTTTGCATTCGCCTAATTTTTACTTTCTTTTTGATTTTTTTCGCCTCATAAACATGGCAATGCTAAACAATGCTACGAAAATAATCGTAAGTGTGCCTTTCCATTAAATCCCAACTAAAAGTACTACACGTCTCTTCATTGCTTTAAATCATATTTTTGTCCCATTAGCATTTAAAGATGTAAATATGTAAATCAATTTAACAAATGTTAATAGAAAGTATTCGTACTATTACCAATACCATAGCAGCATTCGAGTAATATGATCTCTATATATTGTCGCCCCAAAATGTACCCAGCTTAGTATAGAGGCTTTCGGTTATTCGCATATCCAATTTTCAATCATTTTTATGCGTTTAATCAGAGGGGGGGGGGTTGAGTAATATGATTTCTATATGTTGTCGCCCCAAAATGTACCCAGTTTAGTATAGAGGCATTCAGGTTATTCGCATATCCAATTTTCAATCATTTTTATGCGTTTAATCAGAGTTTTTGCTCAAAAAATAAAAGTGTTAGGGTTTTACAATCCCTATGCAATTAAACAGAATATATGCGTTTAGCCGGAATCTTCTGTACAACCAAGTTTGTCATAAACGAAATAACTTGCATAACAATATTTTTCTGTCAGTATCATTTTTCTGTTTTGACATTTTGGTTTTTGGTGCTATTTGTTCAACGGTGCTTTTTCTATTTTGTTGCATTTTAAATGATTGGGTTTAATTTTTGTCAAGCAATTACTGGCAACTTAAACAATGTATGAAATGCAACATAGCAAACTTTGTCTTATGAATGGAACAAATTCAGCATACTATGTAGAGATCCTCTTTTCTTCTATTGTTTACCCCTTTGTAAATTTGTATGGTGAAATTTTCGCCCTAGTTTGTTTAACACAGGGGTGTCCAACTCGAACACACCGCCGTGCCAAATTTAGTTATAAAATATACTCGCGTGCCAACGTTTGGTACTTTTTCCAAATCATTTCTTAAACGTCTTAACGGTACGGGATCAATTGATGATACTCTAAAAACCTTTTATTATGTTTATGCGACACAAGATACAAATAGTTTGCCACGGGGCTTAAGTTTTGTCAAAAAACTAGCTATTTAATTAGTGGGTTGTGTAACTTTATAATCTTTACTGAAGTTAGAATAAAGGACACGAAGAATCAATAGAAACAAATTTCATTGCGTGACAAATCCTAATGTTTACCATCTGAATTTGCAAAAGCTTGTGTGCCACTTTTAAATGCTCTGCGTGCTACTTTTGGCACGCGTGCCACGTGTTGGACACCCCTGGTTTAACGGCATGATTTCGTATCTTACAAAATTTTCTTGCTTTTTTATCCCTTAACTTTACTCCTAGGGGGAAATTTACCCCATTTGAAAACCTCAAATTTAAAACAGTTTGCCTAAAATTAAAATTAGTACTTTTGTACATAATGCTGAAAGTTATTCGTTTCAAAATCATTGTGTACAATCGAATACATTGTTCAGCATATTCATGTATCAATCCAAATTACTTGAAAAGGTTCTATTTCATCACGAAGTATTGTTTGTATATTGTGAAATCTCTCCAAAGACTGAAAACTCGTTAACATGCTGCTGATTTTTTCTTTTTCGGTTGTTGTGTTTTATTTCATTCAATGCAGTTGCGTATTTTTGTTGGTCCTTTCGGGTTTGTGGTTTATGGTGTCATTTTGAAATAAAACAATCTACCCGTTCTAGTGTATCCGAAATTTAAATTTGCTTTACCAATACAATACCTAAAACTGGTTTCAAATGTTAGTTTTTTAGTTGTAAGTCGGACCTGCCTTTTGGGTCGGGTTTATGTTTGAGTAAAACGGGCTTGTTTCGGACCTGACTTAATACTGGGTCTTGTTTGTGTCGTACATTCACCGCCTTTCGGGCTGAATTTGGACTTGTTTAAAAAAGAAATCATTTTCGTCCGTGGCTAGCGCTTTACTTTTGCGCCTGGGCTGGGGAACGGTGCCCTATGCATTTTCCATATTAGTAACAAATTCTGTTTTCAAATTCGTTGAGTTTAGGCTTTAATTTCAGGAAATGCTGTCAACGTAAGAACTCACTTCACACAAATTTCGCTAAATATCGATGCATTTTCGAATATTTCAACGCAAATTATGTGAAAATGCTGACGGTTTTGGGCTATTAATTATAAATTTAGTTCGTAACTCTACCCCAGTCTCACTGTTACACTAAACAGGGGGGGGGGGCTTTAAATTTCAGGAAATGCTATCAACGTAAGAACTCACTTCACACAAATTTCGCTAAATACCGATGGATGAAGCATTTTCGAATATTTCAACGCAAATTGTGAGAAAATGCTGACGGTTTCGGGCTATTAGTTATAAACTTAGTTCATAACTCTACCCCAGTCTCACTGTTACACTAAACAACTGCGCTCTTTACGCCATTTATCGGTAGTCATCGTACTCAGTCTGTTGTGAGTTCCTACGTTAAATTTCAGAATCACTTACAACTTCTGTTTTTATACAAGGGTAATAAATCCTTCACATATCCCCAAAGGTTATAGCACATTGTTTACTGGGCCTTGAGAAATAGACGTTATCGGCGAAAAATTAAAACTAATTCGTATGGCTTTTCAGTCTGTAAAGTGGTTTCAAAGTGATTTCAGAATTTTAATTTTAAATTTTCTCATGGGAAATCATCATAAAACAAATAAAAATTGTTTTAATTCTTACACACCCTTTAAAACCCAACCCAATAACAAGTGCTTTGTGACTTTTTTACCACAGTAACAAATAAAAACCTTCCCCAAAATTCTTTTCCCGCGCCACATCATCACGATAAACACGCATGAGTAAGTTTTACATCGACTCAACCAATCAGCGCTTAGTGAGTTTTTGGCGTGCCAAAGTCCTGACAGAGTCATTTGTCTCGTGTTGTTGTTGCTGTGCGGAGGTGGAAGCATCCAGAAGCTACAAGGTGAATTGAAGTTTGTTACTTACTTAACTAAATGTGCAAATACATAACAACTATTGTTACCATAATGACCCTCACGTATGTTTCAAAGCATAACTTTTGTAATATCCACATATAGTTTTATTTGTATTCATGTAGTTATTGTATTATTGCAAATTACAACTTGTTATTAATGTAGTAATAAAGCCAAAGTTTAAATATAATTAAGACTTTAAACAAAAAAGATTTACTTTAGATCATTTGATACAGTTGAATATTCAATAATACATAAATCTGCCGATAAAAATTGTAAACCTGCAAAAGTTGGAACAAATCTTAAAATATTATAATATACCGTGCGCGTATGTCTAACAAGTTAAAACTGTATTTATAAATAGTTTAAAATACAGGCAAAAGTCTTGTTGAAAAGCAATTACTAAAACCTGTACAAAATGTTAACTACATGTGCCAGCTGCAACAAACGCACTTGGGGCATTGTGACGTCACACACGCAGGCGCGTTTTTAAAATCGGCACTGATTTTGGAAAACGCCTTGTGCATGTTGTATGGCCATGTGCTTGTATAACATGGCTTGCAATTGCTTTTGCTGTGAAT
>QLIY01001453.1:20229-37832 GCA_003260075.1 Phallusia mammillata | reverse complement strand
TCCTCAAAGTACTAAAAATTAAGTCATACTATGTCAACACACAAGTATGAAAACATATTGCTACATTATATCATTTGATGTGGCTAGACCTATGATAATGATCAACTTGACACTAAATATTGACAAGACATGAATTTTTACAATTTCATTTTTTTTCTTTCATCAAATATTTTCTGACAATTTGACAATTATCAAAATATGAGATTTACTAGATTTGTGATTTATAATTCCTATGCAATAAAACAAACCATGCAAAATAGTGATATGCATTTAACAGTAAAGTTTGGAAAATTTTTGGTTAAATAAACACAGAATGATATCTGCAATTAAAACCACAAAACAAGATTTGCAAGGTTATGACATTCAATAAATTGTTTCGTATTAATTAAGATATTACAAATAGAGAGTAAACATGATTGTAAAAAAATATGATGAGTTTATCCAATTACCTTGTTCATAATTATTCTCCATCTGTCATGTACAAGCGAGAACTGCACACATGACAATTTTATTCCTATACATAATGCGTCATTTCACTGGCTTTTAACTGCAAAGTAACAAAATCCCAATTAAAACCAAACTAATCAAGGACAGTAATAAAACATCACATGTAAACAATTTTTGAGATTTCAAATTAACCTTAAGAAATCAAATTGCTTCTTTTTTAAAGACGGTTTTGGGTGTAAATACAAAAATCAGCAGATATGTGATTAGGATAAAATGCAATAAACTTTGACAACTGTTTACCATGATTTAATATCTATTCATGATCCTAAACATTCTCAGTTGGCATTAATCAATCAATTCATTTATTTCGTTCACGCGCAGTAAGTAATCAGTTACGTATGTACATTCAAATTGCAACGGCGCAAACAAAAATGGATCAGCTGGAGCCGCTAGTGGCCATTGCAAGTAGTGGAAACATTAAAAATCAAATGGAAGTGAGAACACAAATGCAACAAAATGGCAATTGTTGTCACCAAACATTTCAAACCTTATGTTTGTAGGATACCTCATTACATGTTCATTGTACGAAAACAATAAACACTGTTGCAGCAGTAACAGTATTTACATTTAAATTGTGGCTGTTAAGCTAGAGATACAACCAGCCAACCCAGTCTGCAGAGTGTGGCAGCTGCACGCGCGATTATTTTGTGAAAAAAAAATTTTGCACGCCAATTTTGGGGAGTTGCACGCGAAAATTGTACTGTTTTGACCTCTTTTACTTGCTTTGCGCCTGCTGAGCTTGGCCTTGCACGCGAACTTACGGGTCGTGCACGCGCGCACGCGGGAGGGGGGGGGGGGGGGGGGGGGGGGGGGGGGGGGGGGGGGGGGGGGGGGGGGGGGGGGGGGGGGGGGGGGGGGGGGGGGGGGGTGAGCCAACTGCATCTTGATGCATTAATTCAATAATTACAGCCCCCGATGGAAGTAATGAATTTAAAAAGATGAGCAGCTAGTTCATGCGTTTACTTGTACCAAAATTAAAAAATCCTGTCTCTGTAAAGGCTAAAAACCAAACACACAGATAATTATCAATGCATAAAAGTTTCTTCTAACATACATTTGATTTGAGTACGAAAAATATTTCTTTTTGCTTTGGTAAAATAATTTGGTTAGTTGACCACAATAAAAGTTATTGTTAAAATTATAATGTTAAAATTAAAAACAGCAAAACCTTATGGTAAAATTAGATTGTTCGGCATATCCGCGACTCTTCGTAATTATCTTCACAACGATCCGATAAAATTACATGCCATTAACGTAATTAATATTTTGTGTCTTAAATTTTCTTTTTAGCTTAATTATTTTCCAATAATTACTAATTGTCCAACGTACATGTTTACAATCTCTACAACTACTCTTGACACACTAAGATATGCCACCTCAGCCGGAAGTTTTTTAAGCCTCATCGCTTTTTGTTGGAACGAAAAACAGCACCATAGCAAATGTTGCAGATTCTTGATTCTCCCTTGTTTATTAAATACGTAAACTTAGCCAAGGTTTCTTCGTCTTGCCTCCACTCACAACAGGTCACCTAAGTGTTCAGCACTGATTCTTGCAAACCGGTGAAAGTAAACATTGTCCAAATGTCCTATCTCCACCGTACCGAAATGAAAAAACTCCATACAAAAACATAGGCTGAATATGCCCGGTGACATAAACTAAAGACAACTTTTTTTAGATATAAGTTTCGTTTTAAGTCATGCAGTTTTTAAATCGTGTAGGATCATGAAACCATTCAATCCTATAAGCACAGCTCTATCGTACCTGTGCGTGATATATATGATATATATATAACTAAAGTAACCGACTATACATCAAAAACCGCTTGAGAACACTTCTGGTGGAGTTTGTAACCGTCAGTGTGTTCAAATGCGTACCAAATTTTTGAACGTGGTTACGTTAGTAATGATCGAGCTGATTTAGACTCTTGATTTGAGCATATTGAATTCAAACAAACGGAATGGAATGACAAACAAACAAACACGCGAACAGTTTTCACAACATTTAATAAAAACTCATCCGGCCCGCGAGCAACTTTTGACCGGCCCGCGACTGGTATTTTATTTTGATCGACCGGGAGGAATGTATGTGGTAAATCCCATTTTTATACCAAAGAGTTGTTACAATAAACGTTAATAGTCATTAGATAATTACTAAGAAGAGGCATCGTTACGTACAAAGACAAAATCATTGTGTGTATGACTTTGCGTACACCGCTATGTTATTGCATGACCATCGTTGCGGCCCGCCGCCGCAATATATCACTACTTTTTGGCCCGCGCATGCAAAAAGGTTGCCCACCTATGATTTATACGATAAGGTCGGGTGGTGGCGTACGAGAGTAGATCATCAGGAGAGCAGCAGAAATAAACAAAGCGATAACGGTTTGTGTTTAAACGATCACGTTTTGGCAAATCAATATTTCTTAAATTAATAAATCGCCAAAAAACTAAAACAATAACGTTTAAACTAAAAAATCGTATACGATGTTGAGTTAAACTTTACTCATCAAATCAAAACGTTATGTTTACGGTACAAAAAATCATGTTATTACTGCGTAGATGTATAGAACTAATCAAAATATGATAACGTATTTAGTACTTTGAAATCAGTTAGTTTTACAGCGTTTCAGCTTTTAACTAAACTTGAAAATATCAAATGTATACAAGCACAGCAAAATATTAACACAATTTAACTAAGTTTCACATTTGAAGGTTAATGTAATATATATAAGTTATGCTAAATGTTTAGGTCACAACAAAATAATTCAGGTACGACCGTAAGTTGTATGCAAGCAAACGAACAAAAAATTTTGTAACGACACAAGTACAAAAGTTAATGAAAATTTAGTATTCTGCGCTAAACGGAAAGTCGATTAAATGGTGCAATAATACGGCCGTGTTGGGGCAAACTCAAAATCCATAAAATCGCAAAAGATACTGAAAAGATAACTTGAGACCAGCACAAATAGCTCAAAAAGCGGCGACAAAAGCGATAGCGGTTTGTTTTCGAGCCAACATGGATTCGTGAAGTACAGTGAGTGTTCAAACGGTCACGTTTCGGCAAAATCTGTCACATTAAAAAAAAACAAAGCAAACTTGTGATGTTTAAACCACATAATCACATACAATTTGTGTTAAACTAAACAAATAAAACCAGAAAACAGGAAACCGAACATCAATCTGAACCCACAAACTAAATGTTAACGTTCCATCAGATATATGTGTAATGTTCACGATACTGAGCGCTGACAATGAGAAGTAAACAATAGAAAACAGGCACATGCGTAACATTACAACTCTGTATATTCGTGTCTCAGACACAAGATTTTGACTCGTGAAAAGTAATAGTGAAACGCCCAACTCCAGAACGAAATTGTCAAAAAGTATAAGAATTAAATACAATTTCAAACGGTTTTGAATTATTCATCGCTAAGCTCAGGTTTGAAATCAAATCACAGCAGCGTATTTAGTGGAACTTCGAAATAAATAAAAAATACAGAATTTCAGTTTTCAACAAATCACAATACCAAAAGTATGCAATCACAGAAAACTGTTTACATACTTTAGCTAAGATTTACATTGAAATGGTCGTCACAATAAATAAATAAGTTACCTTAAACTAAGCAGAAAAAAAGCGGCATTGTGACAAATGCATCAAAAAGTAATGACGTCAAAGTCAACACACTGACCAATAATATAACCAGTGGCGGTGCTGAGAAAGTTTCGTGTAATGTGTAACACCCACAACAGCGACATTGCCACAATAAAGCAATATGGACGGATATACTAAGACACCAAATATCACTGTATTATGACTGTATTAGCCGAATCACGAGTGAATGTAGAGGGACATATTGATAAAGTTAATACTGTTTACCGTTAATATCGTTTCCTGCACAACCATGTCCGCCACCCCTATCTTTTAGGCACAACAATCAGAGTTGGTAATAAACGCAGCATTTAAGATTTTTTGTTTGGGTTTGTTTATCGTGAAAAAGATTTTATGATTTGAACACAACTTCTCCTCGCGACTTTGACCGGATGAGATTCTTCCCTGCTTCTGTGAAGTTGTTTCCCCAAACCCACAAATCGCTGATGTTGTGAACACATCGAGACAATGACTCAGCACTTTCATCTGTCAGCTTGTTCCGAGACAAATCAAGATATTCCATCTAAATAAAACAACTGCCAAGTGAATTTAATCAGTATCATGGATGTATTTTTACTGAAATCAATTAAAAACTTATGATGTCTATTTATTACGTAATAGTACGTAAACAGCATGATGACAGGACATTAAAATAAATAAAAGGACACAAATCTATTTTATTTGATATTCAAACTAAGCTAGGTAATATTCCGCAGAATACAATGGTACGTTGTTTCAATTAACAAAATATTTTCCAGTTGGTTATTGTTAACATCAGCAAATTCGGCAGCGCATTACCTCATAACTGTTGTGTTTTGCCTTTAGTTTTATTAACCTTCTTGGCTGAGAAGGCTTCAGGTTTTACACTGACCACATTGAGCAGCGATTGTTTTACTGTAACACAATGTGTCAAACAAAGTCGGAAAATAATTGAGTGACATAGACATTGCATTTTTAGTTATTTATTTCGTTGCAGTACACACACTGTCTCTTTGTAAAATGTACTGTAATAAAATCTACTAAATATAGAACAGGCAATAAACAAGATGTTCATTTGTCGAATAAAATGACTTGCATCCCGCTCGGAATTTAATAGAGCCTGAAGTCATATGTCATGACTCTTGAGCATTGGCGAAATAAACGATCTGGGGTCATCTGTGAGGTTGACAATACAGTTTTGTTATGTTTAAGTCGCTTAATGTGTTATTTTTTAAGTTGTTCGTTTGATGCAGGGGTCACCAAACTTTTTTCACTGCGGGCCGGATAAGTTTAATAATAATTCGCGCGGGCCGGATAGTTCACATGCCCTAGCGCCGTTATTCTGGACATAGCCCGCAAGGCGATTTTGATAGGGGCTCCAGGATATGGTCTTTCTATAATCCCATTAAAATCTGTTGATGCGACTATTAAATTGTAAAGTTAGTCTCATTTTACAAGCAATGCTTGTATATTACGTCACAAGTGACCAAAGAAAGCAAGGGGGGGGGGTTTGACAAACTACAAAATGTGGTCGCGGGCCGGATGAAATGGCCTCGCGGGCCGTAGTTTGGTGACCCCTGTACTAGAATATAAATTTGAATAGAAACTAATACCCAATCTTTCGGTCATTTTTATGATTAAAATCTATGCGCAGTTATTCTGTTTCTTGTAAAAAGAAAGTTTTTTTTGGTGATGGCATCGATAGACGTGGAAAGTGTGTATTTACACAGAAACTGTAAAACCGGATGATGAACTTCGTAACATTTCCCCAAAAAAAACAAAGCACGTTAATTTTACTTGTGGTCTTGGTGTGCGCAGTTGGTATTGTGGCTGTTTTGGGACTAGTTTTCGGAATCCTCAATTTCACAGAAAAGCAGGTTTGTAAAAAAACAAACTTTTATTAGCTGTTTATATTTTTGCATGTTTTATAGTTTCAGAACGGAAATGAAGAACATTATCAAAGTGAGTAGAATTTTGAATCGGCTGTTTGAGATTTGAAATCAACTTTCACAATTTTAAAGATTTGAAAATCCTTTCTATTGCACTCTACTGTACTGAAATATTTTAATCTGTTTATGTAGGCAAAGTAGTATACGCGTGATAAAACTACTTTCAAAAATGCCTTTACGGTTGGGTGTAAGCAGTTTCCTGTACAAGCCACGTTATTTACATAAAATTACAGCAGGGCCAAAGGGTAACATGGAAAAGCATGCGCACTTTTAACAACAACGCCTAAATGTACTTCGTGTATCATTGCATAGTTTTTTTTACATCTGGATTTTTGTTTTACTTCCGTAGCACCACAGACAACTGGACAAACAACTTTAAACACAACTGAATCAGTGACACCGAAACCACCACTGGGTACTTTCCCTAACCCTGCCCGTTCGTGTGTTGAACTGAGAGACGCTGGGTTTAAAGATGGAATCTACGTCATACAACCGTCATTCAAATCGTTTGAGGTGTGTTTTTCTGACAATGTTTATAGACTAGTTAAGATGAACATACTATTGCTGCTAGGATCAGCCCTGGAGCGTTTATGCAGACCAGCGATTACGCCCACTCACATACAAATTATATTAGCATCCCCCAGCCTTTTTAGAGGCGTTATATCGAATCAAGTCGGTTAACCCAGCATGCACATGTGGCACAGTGCAGGCTAAAAAAGTCAAAATGGAAATACTTGGTGACCGGGGATGATTTGGTATCATGCTTTTAGTGGGCCTGGCTTGCTGCCATTTGTTTACAAATCAATCACTGTTACCATCATTTTTTATTCTTAAATTAACTTCAGCGATTTTTAAAAAAAATGTAACTGGTTATTTGAAATAAAATATTGATCAAACAACTCAATTCCGCTTTTGCTGTAAAAGCAGATGGTCTGCCTTTTTTTAACAATCCATCACTGCCATTATTTTAACTTTTAGAACAAAACTCTTTATTCCCACGGTTGTTGTTCACAGGTTTACTGTGACATGATAGCTGCTGGTGGTGGATGGATTCTCGCAGCCACAATCAACGATAATGATTTAAGTTTGTTAGAAAGTTATAATGACTTCTGGTTTGTTTCTTCGTCAAACAACAACGATAATGTTATGGGGGGGGGGTTGATGCATGTGAGTTGAGCCGGACGATGTGGGGTAAAAACTTTTTTACTGCCTATATTGACATGGGCTGACTACAGCTAAACAAAAACTCGTATAAAGCGATTTGGATGTGAAACGAAAAGAACAAATAGCTATGTGACTGCTTGATTTGTGATGTTTTTTCATCATCGGGAAAGACAAAAGTAATCTTTTATGGTATGATTAAACATTTTTTGCCGTGCCGCCAAATTGGAAAATAGACAAAGTCTACAGCTGACACTGATTAAAGGCCATTTAAAAACATACTTTGCAAACATTTTTTTGCTGTTGTTATCAGCGACAAAATGTAACAAAAACTTTTATGCGTTAACACCTCTATAGAATCAGGTTACTTGGACCGCGTAATCATGCAAAACGTTCCAGACTGTTCACGCGCATATACAAAATTACTTACAGGTTTTTCCAGTTGCAGTACAGAATCGCAGAGTTGTCTCACTCCTTCACTTCCGATGTCACATCCCCTTAGCACAAGCAAGTCGATTTTGTGAAGGCAACGTGCCAATAAAGTTACAGACAGATCACCGATTTTGTTGTCAGAAAGGATCAGACTCTTCAGCTGATGTTAAAACAAAATAATACATGTCAATTCGCAACAAAGGAAAATAACCAAAGGATTATGTTCCTGCATGTGTAACGCTCATCAGATTTGAGTGAATTGTGAGCCAGTTATTGGCTTACAAAGAATTTATCGCTTGCACAAAATCAGTTTACAATTTACAAAAAATTGTACAGTAAGGCCCTTCGTTAAACGGGTCCTTTGTATAGTGATACCAGGAACGATTTAGTTGCTAACTCCTGGTTTAATTACGTTTAACCGTTTCTTTCTAAGAATAATTCTCGATTGAAAAAAAGATATCCATTTCCTATTTTTTTTAAAGAGATTTTAATGAAATTCTTATACGTAAGGGCAGAACAACAAAAAGTGTTACAGAGACTTTAACTCTATTTTAGTCGATAGGTAAAACAAGTCAAGGGTGCTACATAAGACTTGATAGTATGTGTTACAGTTTAAAGTAAAATCCTTCAATGAGGAAGTTAAGTTGTGAAGGTTTGCATAGGTTATTTTTGGACAAGTTGCGACTGCAGGTTAATAGTTGATTAGTTTATAAAATATACTAAATAGCGATGTTCATTTGTTAATGAATTGCATTCCGCTAGGAATTTAATGGATCCTGAAGTAATATGGTATGACACTTTTGCAGTGGCTAAATACATTCAACGACCTGGCGTATCTGTGAGGTTACTAATGCGATTTTGATATTTTAAGTCGCTTAGTACGTAATTTTTGAGTTGTTCGTTTGAAATTTGCGTGTTGACCCAATGTGGCGATGTGTGGTGAAAACTTTTTGTTGTCATGGGCAGGCTACAGCTGCTTAACACATAATCATGCAGATTAAAGTCCCATGCCTGGAAGCATAACGGGGTTTAGCTGTGAAACGAAAGAAACAAATAGTTAAGTGACTGCTGGAATTGTGAGGTTTATCAGTCATCGGGAAAGACTAACGCGATCTCTTATGGTACGTATGATATAATATGTTTTACAGTGCCAAAAAACCCGTAAGAGTCAAAATCCACTGCTGACACTGATTAAAGGCAATTTTAGAAACAATCTATGCAGAAGATAATTGGTGTTGTTACCAGCGACAAAATGTGCTGATTATTTCAATTGTAACAAACCTGTTATGCGTAAACACTTAATGCGTATTCTGTATATCAGTTGTCGGCAACCGCCGGTCCGCGGCCCCGTACCGATCCGCGACAATTAAGTTTGTTACCTGGCCGTATACTTTTTCAGCTTCAGTGCTTTTAAAACATTTTGCCCAAGTATCCCAGGGACGATGAACTAATTTAGGCATTTTCACTCCTAAAAGTTTTTTGTTTTTTTGTTGACAGGTCCGCGATAAAATTTCAGTTTCAAAAACAGTCCGCGGTAAAAACAGGTTGCCGATCCCGGCTGTATAAAGTACGATTACTCTGGACTACGTAATCATGCAAAACTTTTCAATACATTTTTATCTTAAGACAGTTCACGCGCATACACAAAATTTCTTACAGGTTTTTCCAGTTGCAGTACAGAATCGCAGAGTTGTCTCACTCCTTCACTTCCGATGTCACATCTCCACAGCACAAGCTCGTCGATATTGTGAAGACAACGAGCCAATAAAGATGCACCCAGATCACCGATCTTGTTCAAGGAGAGATCGAGTCTCTTCAGCTGATGTTGAAGCAAAATAATCCATGTCAACTAGTAACAAAGCATACGTGAGATACATAATGTTTATCCGTCATCGGCGAAGACAAACGTGATCTTTTATTGTATGATATAATGTTGTTTGCAGTGCCGACAAAAATAATCGGAAAGAGACTAAATCCACTACTGATACAGATTAAAAGCCCATCTAAAAACAAAAATTGCAGAACAGTTTTGTGCTATGGTTATTAGCAAAAAATATGCAGATTATTTCGAATAATTAGGAACTTAAAGCGTATCCTGTATGGACTCAGGTTATTCTAGACCAACCTTTTAGTACCGCGGACCGTTTTTGAAACTAAAATTTTATCGCGCACATGTCTTTAAAAAATTACAAATATTTAGTAATTAAAACGACTAAATTAGTTTATAATCCGCGGAATACATACGGCACGCAAAAATGTTAAAAGTATACGGCCCGGTAACGAAATTTTTAAGGACCACTGTTCTGGACCAGGTAATCATGCAAAACATTCAAATCAATTTATATGTTAAAACTTTTCATGCGCATAACACAAAATTGCTTACAGGCATTTTCAGTTGCAGTACAGAATCGCAGAGTTGTCTTATTGCTTCGCTTCCAATCTCACATCCCCCCAGCTCCAGCTTTTCGATATTGTAAAGACAACGAGCCAATAAAGATGCACCAATAGCACCGAGCTCGTTGAAGGAGAGATCGAGTCTTTTCAGCTGATATTTGAGCAAAATACATCATGTCAATTCGGAACAAAGCAAACGTGAAAAAACATTTAATGTTTATTAGGTTAATATTTATAGAAATAAGTAACAATTTATACCTGTAAATACTAACGATAATTTTTCTAGATTCGTACAGATTTATGCTTTTACATTTGTTTAGCGATTGAAATCCTACCGAACTTGTGGAGATTATTCACGTAAAAAAATAAATTACTTACAGGTTTGTTTAGTAGCAGTACAGAATCGCAGAGTTGTCTGACTCCTTCGCTTCCGATCTCACAATTGCGCAGAACAAGCTGTTCGATTTTACTAAGGCAACGAGCCAACGAAGACGTACCCAGTTTACCGATCTTGTTTTTGAAAAGATCGAGTTTGCTGAGCTAGTGTTAAAATAAAGGCAACCACATGTTAACGCATAACAATGTTCTAACCTTCAAACAATAGAATACATGCTTCCATTCATCGTTTAGATATTTTGCAATGATACTATTCGGCAATTTATAAAATTTTTAAGGCATCATTTATTGTTGAAAAAACAACAACAACGTATTACAAGGAAAAAGTTTCATGTATACATTTTGCGCGTCATATTATATTGTAGACATATTATATTGTATAACACTAGAGACAAGGGAAAAGTTGCGTTCCTTAAGTGTTTTGGTAATATTTTAACTGTAAATTAAGTCAGACATTACACGCATAATAACTTATACTGTCTTACATAATGAAAATGATCAGCTTAAGTAGTGTTCGTGTACTTTAGGTCCAATAAATGATATAAATTGTTTAAATACATTCCTGTACCCAAATCTACGACACCATAGTTGCTGGGGTTATCACAACAAAGCATCTAAGCGTCAAGATATGCATAACTGTCGTGATTTCCATTTTACCACTTCTTTCTAGTTAACAATTTGCCTAGTTTTGTGATCAAATTATATTTCTCTAAACTTGGTTATTTTATAAACATTCTACACGTTCCTCATTGTCGCAACTCTTACGAAGGCTTAAGCGTGTATTTAACTAGTAATACCGGGAAAGCTCTGTGTTGAAGTACGAAGGAAAGGTTCTCGACGTCATCAGAAAGAAAAGATGAATCTTTAAGGTCTAGCACATCTGGAAGTAGGGAAGCAACAGAGAAAGCAATTTCTGGATCATTTGCCTCATGAGCCCAGCTGCAAACTGTCCTAATGTCGTTAAGGCAAAGGTTGCTGTTCGAGGCAATAAGCTCTATCATTAAAAAATTTTTGAGTGACCAACTTTGACTGAATCTGGCTGGAACAAGCGGTTTGAGTCTATTAAAAACCGATGGATTGCAAATCCCAAAGGCAAATTTGGAAACAACTTCCAATCTATCGTCAAACAATTGCATGTAAGCATCCACAAACTCGTCACTGGACATGATCATCATCAAGTAAAAGGCAGAAAAAAATTCCTGCCAGGTGAGGTGAGAAAAGTATCTTACTTTGTGTCCGTCTAATATCGTCAGCTTGAGATTCACTTGCTTTGTTACTGATGTTGTGAGGAAGGCGTCAGCTGTAGAAGATTTGATTCCAGCTCTTTTAAAGTCCTCGGTATCAAACAGAATCTTGCCTTTTAGAAACGCATCCCAAGCCATTTTGGCAAGCTTGTCCAATTCGCATTCTTGACCTTGCAGATGATCTGTTGTTACGTACTGGCTACAAGTCGAAGCAAGAATTTCAGTAAGTGAAACAAACTAAATATCTCCATCGTAATTTATCAGATAATTAAGTGTCAGTATGAAATTTACAGGAACATAACAGTGTGCAAATACATCAGGGTTTTGGGCCAGCTTTTGTTGTATACCGTCGTATCTGTTTCCACAAATCTGACGCCCAAGTTCATCCTGTGATTTTAGAGTTAAACCAAGTACTTGGACTATAAACTTGGGTCGATATGATGGATGGAGCTTGTAAAGTTGAGCTGGTCGTGATGTGAAAATCTTGCGAGCACGTGGAAGCAAGTTTCCTCCCGCTAAGTGCTTTAAGTAAATTTCTGCAGTATTTTTTCCATGTAATATTGGTTTCGATACCAAACTGGAAATTGATTTGAATGCTGCTTCATCTAAACCATTAAAATGATCAAAACATGAGCATCACTGCAAATTGAAGCGAGTATGATGGTTGCCTCATCAGGTGTGCAGTTCCAATCTGATAACAGGGTGGAAATGAGAAACTGAAGAAGGGTCAACTCTGCCGTGAAATTAAGGTACCTAATGACAATATAAAAAATAAACGATACGCTTCCACACAACTGTCCATCTAACGCTTGCAGGGCCCACTTTTTTGCTGAGGTGGTTTTTCCTATTCCAGCTTGTCCAATTACACCAACTACATTTCCATGTTTTTCGATGTAGTTTTGTTTTGCTTCCATATCATGCGCTTTGAACCTTTTCTCTGCCTCTTGTTGTGCAGTTTGTTTTGCACGAGGAAACATTTCTTCACCGGTAATGTTACTTTCTTGTATGTTGTAAAGTTTCTCTCTGCGATGATAATGTCCTTCTGCTTGAAGCTCTTCGTCAATCAGTTGTGGTTTGTTGATTATGGCAACGGGGACGGGTTCTATAGCTTGTTCTAAAAACTCAGCCAGTGTCGATTCTTCACTGGCAGTGGCTTTGACTTCTCTCTTCAAGAGAGGGGGGGGGGAGCCTCTTGTTGTGCAGTTTGTTTTGCAAGAAGAAACATTTCTTTGCCGATAATATCACTTTCTGGTATTTTGTAAAGTTTTTCTCTGCGATGATAATGTCCTTCTGCTTGAAACTCGTCGTCAATTTGTTGTGGTTTGTTGACCATGGCAACGGGGACGGGTTCTATAGCTTGTTCTACAAACTCAGCTAGTGTCGATTCTTCACTGGCAGTGGCTTTGACTTCTCTCTTCAAGAGATACTTCAGTTCTTCACCTAAGCAAAACAAGATATTAAAAGCTATTTGCATCACGCCTCTGTGCACTAACCTCTGTTTTGTATTTTGAATTTAACCAAACCAGTCCTTACATTTTTCATTTTTAGCATCTTGAGTTGTTTGTGGATGTTGACTTGCTGACCAACGGTCAGCTGTAGATGGGCTTGTCGCTCTCCCAGGTTGTGTTGTTGTAAAACGAAGAATTTCTGGTTTCGTATCAAGTGATGAAGTCGGCTGGTTGTGGAAGGTATGTGATTGAGAAGGGGTTTTATCCATTGACTTTTGCGAGGTTTCGTTTTCCAAAACAGTATGGGGTTGTGAGAATATTTGTTGAACTGTTTGCTGTTGTTGAACATGGGTATAATAGTTGTGTTGATGAAGTTCTACTGGTGCGTTGTACACCGATCCAGTTGTATGGATGTTTGTGTCTCCGAACTGTGGCGCCTCTGCTTTATCCTACAAAACATGAAAACGTTTAAGTCTACACAAACACTGTGTCTCTTATTACCCACAATATTGATAACTTTGTTGTCTTGATCGACTGGACAAATTTGAGCTGGATGTGGTTGGGGTACAACATCTCTTGATTGTTCGAGTACAGGGACAACATCACCAGATTGTTGAGAACTTTGAGGCAGTCTTGCGTGAAGTTCACGGTCACCCGATTCTTGTGTCAATGTTGGACAGTTACGTGAGTTTTGGGGAACAGTTGGATTGGAGTTTTCATTTCGAGGTAGATTTTCCGTGTTTTCCGACATGCTTGCAAGCATAAAATCATTATAAAAAAACTGTATTCTGTAAACAATATTTTCATAAGGTACAATAGCAATTATAGGACAGTGCTGTGCTATATCGAAAGCTCAGTTGCGTTTTGTCATCTGAAACCAATTTTGGACATCACCAACTGCTCGTAGCAAGTGTAGATTCGGATATACATCGATGATAAAATGCTCTTGGGCATTCAAAACCTAAGTAAATCGTATGATTTGCTGTGAGCAAAATAAAAGGGGGGGGGGTTGTAAACAATATTTTCATTAGGTACAATAACAATTATAGGACAGTGCTGTGCTATATCGAAGGCTCAGTTGCGTTTTGTCATTTCAAACCAATTTTAGACACCACCAACTGCTCTTAGCAAGTGTAGATTCGGAGATACTTTGATGATAAAATGCTCTTGGACATTCAAAACCTAAGTAAATCGTATGATTTGCTGTGAGCAAAATAAAACCCCAAAGTGGTAAGAGAGAGGTCGCTACTCAAAAACTAAATCTAATTTACCAGGCTATCTTTGAAACAGATAAAAATCGGGATAAGTGACATCCGCACTGTAGGAAAGGTATTTATTACGTCAACTAAACGCTCTAAATTTGATGCTTCCTGCGGTTCACGATGTGACCGCGCCTATTTCGTAAACACAGCAACTACCCGACGCTGAGGCAACGACTAAGCGGGTGCTCGTGAAACAAGATCATAGTATTGAAACATATAATTCCACTCTTTACTGTTCAAAATTCAGCGACACACTGAACCACAGTTCCCAACCTGACGATAAGGAAGTTTATGATAAACGTAACAGCGCTTTGAAAGTTGCGATCTGTTTTTTTGCGATCTACAAAAAAAATATAAACAGTTTTATTGTCAAAAGCTCACTGACACTCTAAACTGTTTTACTCACGTTTCCAACCTGGCAGTTACAAGGTTTGCAACAAATAAATGGTTTACAAAACATTGATGTAGCTAAACATTCTGATGCATGTTTAAGCCGACCGTCTAACAAATTACAGAGTAAATTTCGGCAAAACAAACAATAGCGAACAACCGAAATCTTACTCAGGTTTGTTGTTTGAAGGTTTCCAATGTATATTTTTTTCAACTTTTGGATACCAATATAGGATTGCGTTTTAATACAATAACCAGTTGCTTCAACTCATCTTAAACAGTTGCATTTAAAGACTAACGAATTTTGTCTGCAATAAATAAATAACAACAAACAAACTCACAAACCTCTCACGAACAGCGCGAGGAATTGAAATATTGGATGGTTCAAAAAATGGTTTAAGTCTGCAAGAGTTTGTTTTCCAGTTTAATTAGATTTCGATAATAGTACGATAAAGTGCGTTATTCGGTCCTACAGACGTTTGTGTACGTGATTGCATTAAGCTTCCACAGGAAAGGTTTTTGACATTAGTTTTCCATATAAGGCAAATATTGCGATCGTTCGTCGCCTCACGAGGGAGATTATTGAAGGAAACCTGTCGTAAATGCACACCACCTTGGGGGGGGGGTGACGCTGGCAAGGACGAAGCGGTTTCTCGTAAAACAAGATCAAAGTATTGAAACATTTAATTCCACTCTTTACTGTTAAATTTCAGTGACACACTGAACCACAGTTCCCAACCTGGCGATAAGGAAGTTTATGATAAATGTAACAGCGCTCTGAAAGCTGTTTTTTTGCGATCTTGCAAAAAATATAAACAGTTTTATTGTCAAAAGCTTACTGACACTCTAAACTGTTTTACTCACGTTCCAACCTGGCAGTTACAAGGTTTGCAACAAATAAATTGTTTACAAAACATTGATGTAGCTAAACATTCTGATGCATGTTTAATCCGACCGTCTAACAAATTACAGAGTCAATTTCGGCAAAACAAACAATAGCGAACAACAGAAATCTTACTCAGGTTTGTTGTTTGAAGGTTTCCAATGTATATTTTTTTCAACTTTTGGATACCAATATAGGATTGCGTTTTAATACAATAACCAGTTGCTTCAACTCATCTTAAACAGTTGCATTTAAAGACTAACGAATTTTGTCTGCAATAAATAAATAACAACAAACAAACTCACAAACCTCTCACGAACAGCGCGAGGAATTGAAATATTGGATGGTTCAAAAAATGGTTTAAGTCTGCAAGAGTTTGTTTTCCAGTTTAATTAGATTTCGATAATAGTACGATAAAGTGCGTTATTCGGTCCTACAGACGTTTGTGTACGTGATTGCATTAAGCTTTCACAGGAAAGGTTTTTGACATTAGTTTTTTATATTAGGCAATATAATATTTTATATTGCCACACGAGGGAGATTATTGAAGGAAACCTGTCGTAAATGCACACCACCTTTATTGCAAATACAACTTCGCTGCAAAACTAACAACTTGGAATGACTGTAAAGTCGAATTACGCACCCATAACCAACTTGGTGAATGTTGCGCAGCAAAAAAGCAAGCTTTTTGCAGTTACGTACTTGTTTTGTCCCTACAGCATAAGGTTATAGTTAAACAGCATAAGGCTTTTTCCACATTTTAACATTTTAATACTTCAGTGTGAAAACAAAAAGTCTTTCCACTCTTTCATTTATCCGTTTTTAATCCGTTATTATTATTTTTTTTGCAACATTTTGTCACTCAAAGACGTAGGAATTTACGAAACAACTGGACTTTTGCTCCGGCAAGAAATTGTAAAACTACTCTGATTTATTGTTAAATGTCGCGCTATGTTAAATATATGCCTGTGTTGTACCAAGCCACTTTAAACATGATTTACAAATTTTAGGATAAAGTTTCACAACAAGCAAACAAGTCGCCCCTTTCCAATACAAGCCGTGTGTGGGCCGACTTCATTAGTTTCATGTTTCAAGCTTGCTCATAAAAGGTTCCCAATTTTCTGATTTACAACGCCGAAATCTGTCTGCCAATATTCAGTGTCGTTTGTCGCAAATATTTACAAAACAATGGAGCTTTTACTTGAAAAAGGCATCGTAAAATGACTTGATTTACAGTTACATGTCGCGTTATAAAATGCTCTAGTAAACCACACGCCAGCAAACAAAATGGTCGCGTATTAGTTATGACATATGGAAGGACGCACAAAATTTATATTGACCATGTATAAGTCAAACATCACAAAACTCACAAACCTCTCACGAACACCGCGAGGAATTGAAGTATTAGAGTGTTTCAAAAAATATTTTCAAAATTGTATTTTTCAGATTAAACACGTTTCGTTAAAAGTGCGTTAATGTGCTTTATTCGGTACTGCTTACCACAAAAGGATTATTCACAAACTTAGCATTAAAAAACGTGGTGGTACACACACACTGTACTTAAGACAAAATCCTCAATCGACAACAGTTATTTATTAACACGAATTTTTGGGTAACGAAGCTGTTTAAATGTTGCAGGAGATTGACTACATGCTTGCGTACGTGACTGATTTTAGCGTTGACAGGATAGGCTAAATTTGGTAAAAATTGAGGATCCACGTAGCCCAACGAGTCAATTTATTAAAGGCAAACCATCGTAACTTAACATTACATTTACATCTGATGGCAAATTTTAAGTGATCCAAACTAAAATACGTCGCTGCAAAATTATAAGAATTTCGAATAAAGGTAAAGTTCGAGACATCGTAAACAACTATGATATAATGCAGGGCTTCTCAAACTTTTTGGAT